>DWJS01000854.1:0-10086 GCA_018248975.1 Codatractus imalena | reverse complement strand
ATAGGCGACAAAAGTGTTGCTGCTTCTGAGGATTACATTTCAATTCCATGTAAGTGTTTCTCCCTTACCACACCATCAAATCATAAAACGGCAACGGTTGAAACTGCCAGTCACAAATAAATGCGGTGCTGTTGTTTCGGAAGTTAACGAATCTCAGTTATTGGTGATGCAAGCGAACCAGGGGCAAATAATGCTACTTTTTTCAACTATTTCAAATTCTAAATGGGGTCTATACATTTTTAGAAAAGCTTACGTCACTAGCAGAATATTACCAATCCAATTCGCTTTTGTGAAACTTAATAACTTTAAGATTAATACTTTTCTAACAGAACTAGGAGAAATATTTTATGCTAGTAGACGAATATGTAACGGGGGTAAGACTTCACACAGACTAGCAAAAAATTGTGGCCGATAATACAGCTCTATTCCAGTTAGATGACGCGTTTGGCTAAGTTTTAGAAATTATTGTAAATAAAATTTTCTTTTTCGTAAGATATCTAGGAATATTCACAAAAATTAAATTCGTACCTAGGTAGTAATAGTTAGGAGATAGAAAGAAATAGTTTGCAATATTTAGGCGGTAAGTAGAAATATTAACTTAACTTAAAATAAATAGTAATACCAATATTCCATACAAAGTTATATTACTATATCAGTCTCATCGCTAGGTACGATGTATTTCGTACGCCAAATATCCACCGCATACCACATGTGGGTTAGTAAACTTCACATTTCCTTCACAACGTTAGAATTGTAGATTTTAGACTGTTACATATATGCAGATATATTTTCGTTAGATAGTGAATATTTAGTTATTAATATTTAACACATTGTAACGCATGATTTAAAAAAATTAGAACTGCGTGTGGGGGTTTTAATTTCGGTTGTCTAGTGTCTGTGGATGAAATTTATACTGAGCTTCCATAGCTTTGTTTTTCGACAAGATTGTTTGGTAAATTGAATGTTACACAAGATAAAGCAAACCTTAGCAATCATTAAAAATCTGACAAGTGCGAATCGAAAATAGGTTCAGCAAGTATTACATATACAAATAGCGCTGAAACTGGTCACAAAATACAACATCCATCAACACAGATGGCCGCAATGGCAAGATGGACGGCTTATTTTACATTTTTTTCATTATTTGTTATTATAGCATATCAGTATTACAATTTCATAAGAAACAATCTTAAGCCAGGCGGACAGACGGACAGCCGAGCTATTATAATAGGATCCCTTGGCAGCCCGAAACCTATACGGAATCCTATAATTTTTTAAAAGCAATAGAGCACATAAACTGGCGATACTAACTGAAAAACGATACTATAAATTAAACATTCAACTAACTATTTCTAAACTGTTACTAAAATTTAACACTACTATACATTTTATAAATCATGAACTGCGAAAACGCAGCGGGGAAACGCCCTTTGTATACTTACCCTAATATTGTTTGTGCAAAGCGCTACCAAACAGGGGTTGACAAAGGTTCGTTTCTTGGTCGAAATTAAATAACTTTCTTCATAAATATTTATCAAATGCCAAGCAGTTGGCTTAAATCACGCAGTTGATTTTGACGAAATTGGTTCTCTAATCGGAAATCATTTGGGATTTACTTCTCAAGCTCAAAAGTAATTATGAATAAAACTTTTAATTTACTAACTAAATAGCACTTGCTTTTTGCAGTGCTATATAAGAATCTTATACTAGGATCATCCGGGATGTCGTTCATATTTTCAAATAACAAAAAACAAAAAAATCAATAACAAAAATACTACTAGTGTAACTAATACTGTAAGTCTCATTGCTGGGCACGAAATTCTATCCCCAAAACGGATTGGAGCGTGCTAAAACACACTGGTCCACTGCGGATTTGTGAAGAGAGTCATTATTGCAGTGAATAGGTATTTATATAAGGAAATCAAAACGCTGAGTGTGAACTACAGCTTATTTTGTTGTGAAAGTTTAATCGAAGTTGACTGAGTAGTTTAATATATAATTTGACTAATAAAAAAACAAACAAACAAACAAACATTGAGGTAGTCATATTTAAACAAGTAAATAACTTACAAAAATGAATGACCATAACTCATAAATATAAATGAGGAATGTCTAATTATAAAAGCAATGTGTAAGTAAAAACTTGGTTCAGTCCACAAAATGTACCTGAGGAGGTACAAATAATACAATATCATCTAAAATAAATGGCCGCAGCTAAATCTCTTGGGATTTACTACCGACGTTTATATGGGACTGTGTTATTTATAGGCAGTATTTCAATTTAACGTCTCAGTTATCCACTTCAGTTGAACGGTTTACAAAACTTCAATTACAAGATTAGATTTATTACTTCACTCGAATACCGAGTTTTGAAAAACATGTCAAACTAATTTGAACGTCAGGAAAATTACGGATTTTACTTTACCTTAGGCTTTAACGATAAAATTGAAAAGCAAGTAGTCATTAATGTAAACTTGCTGTAGAATTTAACATTTATTTCATATTTATGTTAATAAAAAATACTTTTGATATTCAGTGTTTACTTTTAACCGACCTCAAAGAGTTGGAAGTTCGTTATTGTGTATGTTTACTGATATTTTCATCGTATTGTAGACGGTTGTTTGTATAATAAAATATGCTTCAGAGATGATCCCATTCAAAAAATGTAAAACAAAGTATGTAGTTCAAATTATTTTCAATAATCAAAAAAGTTTTATTCCGCAAAAAAGTACAAGGTTGAATCTTACAACTTCTGAAGATGGTATAAAATGTTTTGTACATAAATCAATATCTTATGTATATGTTTGTTTCTTTTGTCTTTCTTTAAGTATGCACTAGTATAAATTTATTTTGCAATAGACCGTTTTGTGTTGGAAGATGTCTAATATTTTGAAATTTAAAAAATACCCGTTTGATTTTCGCGCTCATTAACTCTGTTTTTTTCTTCACCGTAATTAATGAGACAACCAAACGCTTCCCAACACGACCCGCTAAAAGGGGTTAGCAAAATTCGTTCACATTTTAATTCTTAAAAATACGGAAGCATTATCTCTAAGTAAACCCTCCTAATATAATTTTCAAATCCCGAAAAATGTAACCCATTACGCTCGGACGTTGAATAAATATCTCATATTCCGAGTTATATTTCACTTCGCAAAAAACTAGACTGAGGTGAATCCGAGCCAAAATTTCTAGTAATTAATAACACAGATTTTACTCGTTTTAGACGCGGAATGGAGTTGAAAATGACGATGGTACGATTCAGAACAGTAATTTTGCTAATTAAATAGGAAATGCGTTTCAGTTTATCATTATCATTTTGTTCAATCGCTGTATTCGTAATATCGTATCATTTCTGTTGGTTAATATAGACTTTATCAAATGTGTTTTGGATTAGTTACGTGAAAATTTAAATTGATGAAAAATGGTATTTTACAATAGAATAAGACTGTTAAAAACATAGTAAATAGAAAACGCTCAAAACTGAAACCGAAATTGAACCTTCCGCCTCGGCCAAAATCTTTTTTTTTTTCACCTTCGGCCAAATAACGAATAGTGGTCAGTTAGCGATGGATAAAACATATAATCACAACAACACGATCGGAATTCCGCTGAGATATATAACTGAGGTAGAAACTAGATTAGACCAGCAGTTTTAGTCTATCTTTGGCTTTCAACTCACTTCAAACACTTCCTTTTCCTAGGATTCCTTTTTGTTACATTTTTGTTAATTGTATTGTCCCAGAACTCCATTTTTTTTAAACGATTTAAACGTAATTGTGTGTTACAAAGGAGATGTTTTCAAAAGTCTCATGTTTAAATTTCATTTACTTTGGATTTCGACGTTACCCTTCTAAAAATCGAAGAGGAAATAGGCAGTAATTGAGATATTATTTTTTATTAATAATATATTCGTAGGTCTGTGAGTATTAAACTCAAGTTATGGACTTTCTGGACTGAACACCTTTCTACAATCTACAATACAGTGACTAGCAAGATATGTAAGGATTGCGGTTGAAGTTATTGATGCGGAAGCTGCGGTTATCTTATCGTGTTTAGTATTGTAAGTATATTTGTTATTATATTTTTAATAGTTTTAATTTTACATCTGTTGTATTGTTATCGGCAAACAACAATTTATTTTTAACCAATGTTAAGGCCAATTAAACTATAAAACAAGTAAGCTAGTACCGCTAACGTTTCTTCCTTGTTCCACACTATTTGCTCGAGTTTTGTTTCCCCTCATTTCAATTAGAATAAATGAATGTTAAACCGGTCGTTTTGTCTTCGCGTGTTTGGGCGTGCCGCAGTTAACTTACGGGCCGCCCCATTTGCTTTGTGTAACATTAATCATCTGGGTAATTAAGCCTTTAAGATTTTCTTGAGGCATTGAGGTTCGGGTGATGTAATGCTTAACTTGATTAGGGAAACCTTATTTTGTAGGAAGAAAATATTATTAATAGACTTGTATTAAATTGTCGTTGGTGCCTTGGACACACACACTCTGTACATCACAGAAACCTAATCATCTTTCGTTTCAAACGACTAAAGTCAAACTACATTACGAATAATATTCAAAAACATAGAAATCATAATCGAAGTGCATTATTAAAAGTTTCTTTTCCTAACTTTTTAATGCGAAAGCTACGCATATTATCAGTGTTATCTCGCAGCACTCTTGTAGATTGATAATATTTGTTGAGATGTATTATTTAATATTGTATCATTTAACGTTTTTGTGGAAACCGGTCAAGTGCGAGTTGGTGCACACGAAGGGTTCCGTACCACAATGATTATAGCGAGCAAAACCGCCAAACAAAATCATTCAACATTTACAAATGCCACCGCACATCGTAGCAAAATATTGCGATATCGCACTTTACATGGATACTCGCACATCACCACTATGGCATAATAGATGCCGTGGATTCATGTACTTAACTGACATTATTTTAATCCTTTTTCTACCCTTCATTTTTATTGTTTGTTGTTATTGCAGCCTTAATAGTACATACTCTGTGAAACTCTCACTTTTTTAGGGCTATAAGTTTATAAATGCGACTATAATAATATCTTTTTTCGGCATTTGCACACGTCACGACACGTTCAGTTCTGAGACCATCGTCGGGTGTTTTTAAAGACGCGCTGTGTTGTTATTTATGCGCTGACTTTCCTTGTATTGCGGTAGCGTTGCGTATCTTTTTAATAGTACGCATACGAAACTTTAAGGGGAAGAGTGGAACAAAGCAAGAATGTCATCTTCGCTTTTATCTGTAGACATTACCCAAAAGCAATTCCCACACATACACTGGCGTTTGGAATGTTGTTTGTGCCTTGTCGTTGACAACTTGTATAGAACAGCTTAATTTGATAGGGTAATAATTACCACGCAAAGCACATTAATAATCCGACTTCAAGCGCAAGACCTACATTGTTAGCTGTTATTGTAGATTCAGTCTAGAACTAGTCTAGACCTTCACCACGATAAGGTATCTAGTCTTAAACTGTCACAAAACTACCAACATCTAAATCACTACGCATTTCGATATTGGTTAAAATCCAAGATCTAATACCAATGATATTAAAATGGTTCCTCCATAAAAATGGCTCATTTCCGGTAAAAGAATAATTTTCCATATCAGCTAACATGACAAGAAAAACAATATTCCCCTTGAAATCTTCGAATATCTGCATTGCACGGCATGTCGTTGTATACGTCGAAGGCAGATCGTAGAATTTATCATTTCATGAAATATTCGCCCATTTCATGAAGTGCTTGTATTTCATGATATAGAACAGTACCTACTGCCAACACCACGATGTGGTCTGGCCAGATCGATGAATAATTAAAGCGTGCTGATATGAACAGGAAACGTATGACGTCACAATTGAGTTAAAATTTAAGAATCACATTTTACAACAATTACATTTTCAGCGTTAGAAGAGCTGATATTGATTTGTTTCATGATGCATCTTTGATGTTAACATATATTGTGTTAGTTTATGTTAACATATAAGTTAATGGAAAACTTATATTAATGATATGGCCAAACGTGGATTGAGATATCATCAAAAAATGATGTTTAATGACGCTTTCTATAATCATAAACCAAACTAGGATTCCTGTGTAGTGGGTGTTATGCAGTCACACAAGGACGATATAAATTCATTGAAATCTACAGAATTCAGATTCTACAGAAATCTAAATTAGTCGCTTAATTTATGGTTGGCCAGAGATCGAACCCGGAACCCTCTGTGTGTCAGACTGGTGTGGTGACCGCACTGCCGCAAGAGTCGGTCTGATTGCTTAAACAAATAGTCAGATTAATGTGTTCATATCGTATATTTCACAAAAAGACTTATTCTACAACGTGACCACGACATAAACACAAAACATTCTGTGTATTCACTAAAAATAATCATAATGATATCTTTAGCACTTAAATGTATTTTTCAATACGAGATCCTAAAATGTAGGTTAGTCTGTTCCTCCGGGAATGAACCCAATTTGAGCTATCTTTACGACGAGCTTTCACAGTTTTGAAAGTGTGGGAAATTGATATCCAAGTTATTCGTGGTATGATCCGCCGGTTAAAGCTTTAGAAAGTTTTTTGTAAGCTTGATCTCGATTTTTCTTGTTAGTAATTTATATTATCTGGATGGTAGTCATTTTTATGAGAAAGCAGTGAAGTAGAGCGATGACCCCGTGGAAAAGACGCGGGTTCGAAATGTAAGCCGAATTCTCTGTTTCCAACTGACTGTTCTATACCTATGAGTATGGTCACAGTTTAAAATTTCATAGATGGAAAACTCTCAGCGGCTCGACTCAGGTGGCACCACCGACATTGCATATTCTGCCTTAACAACAGTGTTAGGTATGTGGATAACCGAGATACATTGTATGAGGCTTAGATCTCAGAAGTAGCAACGCATCTACTGCTGATAATAGGTAGGACTCGAATACCATGGGGTTGACTACAGGTGTCCAGGGGCGTTAATGGCCACTTACCATCAAGTAAAATGCATGTTCGTTTGTTATTTCGCTAATATAAAATGAAAACTATTTGGTATTTGGCTGATGTATCTTCCGTGTGGCCTGCTTCCAACATAAACGATGCAAAAGTAATATTTAAGACTAGTAGAAATATTTTTTAACCTGTAGAGTTACTAGCATTCCAATTCTGGTTCTTGTTCTTGCGGTCTTTAATAAAAAGAGAGGATTTTTAAAGTTCTATACCTAAAGGGTGACTAACGGATAAGTATTAATATAGCTCCGCGGTCCGTCTGTCTTTCTGTGAGTATGTTCGTCAGAGAAAGTACGTCAGAGAAAGCGAAGTAAGGAGCCTTCAAAATAGGACCTCGTAGGCACCCTTTGTTAGACAGATATAGGTGTGGCAGTGTTGGCCAACAGTTGAACCACGGAGAGTTTGACTCCGCAGCCAACCCCCTGGAATAAATACTATTCACATGTATTCAATATAACATTATTTATGGTTTAATTAAAATATTTGTTCTACGACTACTTCTGTGCTAAATACTTATGGTGAACTTTTAGTTCAAAATGAAAAAAATGGAAGTCGGATACAAAAAGGCTTTATTTTCTATGCATCAGTTTTCGATTGAATGTACAGGAATATTTTTAATTTGCACTGCGGCTGTATCTATGGATACTCCACTCGTGAGGGATGAATGGAGCTATTTTTGAGAAATTGAAATAGGACTTGTTTTCAACTTAACAACATATATGAATGGCTGGGATGAACCTTTCCCACTCATTCATATGATACACATAAGTTGTAATGTAATTATTTATATGGAAACAACATTTTAAATCAACAATTCAATTTGAGTGCCTCCAGGGCACTGCTTCATCTACTTACAATCCTTTTAATGTGCTTCTGCTGTCTGAGAGTCCCTCGCTACGACGGGGGAAGGCCTGGAGTATATTCTACTATGCTGCTCTACTATGGATAAATAGAGGGTTATACGAGTTAGTAGTAACCCGATTCAAATATTTTCAAACGCAACTATTTCTGCCTAATAATAACAGTGCTATAAGCTGCTGTGTTCTGGCTTGAAGGATGGTAAGGGATAGTATGACACAGACAAATTCGAGGAATCCTACTCAGTCTTCGGGGTATCAACATCATCTTCATCATTATCATCAACACATCTGTGGGCGATCTCAGGTATAACATCGATCGGATCTGGCGTTGATAACAGATGTCCATGGACGGCAGTGGCCACTTACCATCAGACTACATGGTCGTTTGTTTCTTCTAGTTTATAAAAATACTTTCTGTTACTTCAATTCAATAAAAAGCAAAACCTTTTAAAAGCCTTAGCTTATAAAATAAAGAAGAGTGTGGAAGCATATTATGTAAATGTTACTGCATTGGATACAGGGTATGCAAAAATAAATGTTGCAAGTTTGCAGTTTATTCATAAGCAGCATGTTACCTAAATTGAAATGAAGTAAATGCTGCATAGTTACATAATGACTGCATCTTAATAGCATATGAATTAACATTATAATTTCGGATTAAATGTGCTCTGGGTATATCGCACACACACAGAATAGTGGTGATCCACGTGGCAGAGCGGTCACCATAGTGGACTGATACACAGAGGGTTCCGGGTTCAATATTCAGGTAGCCAGACATCTTAATAATAAACTTATATTTCTTCTTTGTGTATCCATAGCATCCACGACTCAAAGAACCCAAATGTGGGGGATATGAGTGTGGTAACCATTTTTTAAAATAAATTCATTGTTTAGTAATATGCCTAAGCAGGGTTCGAACCCTGAATCCTCCTAAGTAGGTCGCTACCCATACTTAAATTAACAATCCTTATATTTTTTGGAATCACTATTCTACATCATACACAAAATATTCGCTTTCGATTATTCCATTTCATTTCTCAAACGATAAATATAAAGAAGCGCGCATAGCCCGGCTTGTGTAGGTCGTAGATCTAAGAAATCAAGCAACATCGTTTAGGTCGGGAATTGGATGATGACCGCTAATAGCTTGCTAGTAGATGGGCTTATTTTCATGCACGCTTCGGACCTCTGAAGGCTCGTCAAGTCATCAGTCGCTGTAATTATCATTGGATAGCAGTCATTGAAACATAGTAAAGGCCTTATAGGCGGTTAAAATCGACACGGGTAGGCCATTAATGACTATTCATCAATCCGCATTGCAGCAGCGTGGAGAAGAATGCTGGAGTATTATCGTTTGGGTCTATATTGGCTAAGTTAGTAACCGAATCTACACTGGCCTGCATGCTCCTTTGCCAATTTAATTTCGAAAAGGTTGTTCCAAATTCAAGAATTCTAAAAAAGTCTAAAATGTTCTAACAATTAAATGATAATCAATCATAATTTCCACGATCAAGTGTCCAAAGTTGTAGTTCCCGAGGTTTAAGTGACGATCACTGTCCCATCCATCCATCTCGCTGTCATAATTAAACGCCATTAATAACTTAGCCTTGAAGGGTTCGACAATCTGGAACGAACGAACCCCGATTGTGAAGCTTAGATTCTTTCAGACGTAATCCTGGGAAACGCTGACTCATTCGCAATTTGTAGATATCGGTGTTTTATATCTGTTTAGATATATTAATTAGGACCAGTGTTGTGTAGTACGTTTCTTTCTTTATCTCGTAGTATTAAATGCGATAGTTTATATATAACTACGAATTTTTATGTAATGTACCTCGAAAACTTCGCAAATGATTTCAATGAAAATCGCAAATTGGGGTTAAGGCCAAAGGATTCTCGCGAAGGCATCAGTACCACCGTCATTAAAATTGAGCAAAGACGGCAAACAAAAACACGTCATTAACGGCAAACGCAAGATATACAAATACCACCAGATACTGTAACAAAATATTACGATGTCCCCTTCATGTAGCTAGTCTCACGTCGCCGCTAATGCAAACAGGTAGGTTGGATTCTATTAGATAAAATCTGGTAATTTTAAAGCTTATATTCTTCTTTGTTGTTATAACGGCCATAGTAGTATAGTAGTAGGATAATATTTTTTTGTTTTTTTTATCGTATAAGGATATCAAACGAGCATG
>DWJS01000853.1:0-10087 GCA_018248975.1 Codatractus imalena | reverse complement strand
GCGCGATGACACGTGAAATTCACTCCACTTCTCGCTCCAATCCCGCTGTGTCGGGATTACTTATTCGTAATGGGATCGTTATATCCGTTATAAGGTCTTATTCGTTATTGTTTCTAAGTAACGTATCTGTTTTTGTAGTATCTTATTTAGTTAAACGAGGCGTTGTTGATCTTGTTTTGTGGTTAAAGTATGAAACATCAGCATTATTTTATATTATTAAAGAGATTACGGTTGCTTTTCTAGAATAACGTGTTGCATATCGTTTTTGTTCTTGTATTTTATGTTCTTGTCGTTTTTATTCTTGTGGTTCTTGTTCAAGTTCATAGAAGGAGTAAATATACTCAGTACTGTATTAACACGCTGACGCAAAAGGCCGGTTTCAAGCAACTTTTCGTTTGTATTAGGATAGATAGTTTGTGGGCTGCCCAATACACTCCTTAATACAGAAGAAAATTCAAATACAATACAAATTTAATAGTCGTACTTACTTTTTATCAGAATTGAAAAGCAGAAAATTCTTTATTCGACTGTTCTTTTGCCTGTTATTTCGAAAATGTTTACTTTGATGAACCAATTTTGATGATTTTTATTTGCATGCTGGTGTCATTTAAATTTAAAATTATTTTTAAATTTGATCCAGATCTCATGAGTTTTTTAAGTCATCCTTGATATTGCGTATTTATTTTACTTCTAAGTAATTGATTTATTCATATTTTTTACCGCATAACTGTTGTTATGAGCCGATTTAGAAACTTTTTTTGTTGGTACGGAGATACTACCAAAGTGATTCCGTTGTAATTTATCTAATATAGGACCTTGGCTTTCGAAGATCCAGCAGGGAACTCCTCAAACTTGTGTGGAAACTGTATAGTGATTTAGATCCAACAATCCAAGATTAGGTAGGTACCTAGATAAGTGATACGATTGATGTACTCTCTATTAAACAAAAATAAACACTAAGTAAGTATTACGAATCATCACCGGTTAGACTATTATAGAGTCGCAGTTTCGTTAGTGCATGCACAAACCAGGTACAATGTCCACGATGTCAATTAGAAATGACTACTTTAAAAATCTGTTTCTCACAAAATACCTTTGACTATTTATCATGTATTATTAAAGCGAGTGACGACTACAATAAGAATACAAATATCTATATTTCTTTTAAGATCGCTGCTGTATTTCTATAACAATTTATTTCATAACTATTTATAATATTGTATGTAGATTGTTCGTAGTGAAACGAGTATTTTATTCGATGAAGTCTGTCTGTCTGTCTGTCTGTCAGTCTGTCTCTTGTATGGTTCATAAGCACCATGAGTAGATTATTAGGTGTTATATTGATAGATGTTCAAGACAGACCCGTTACCAAGGCGGCGACTACGAACGCGTGCCTGACAGACGTTACACAAACTACTTTGTATGTACGTACTACTGATGTTACAAATATCTTTTTTAAGCTTTCGCGAATTGGGATGCGGATACGGATATCTGCCGCAGATACGCGCGATTGTGAACATCTGCCGCTGATTTGGCGAAGGCAAAAGCAAGTATTTAGTTTGAAATCTAGCGCCATTTATGTATGACTCGAATGTGACAGCGAGCTTGTCACGCAAATCGCACGCAAACATTAGTCATACTTAGTTGCTTTTTTCCGAAAAATTCACGAACTGATCTGATCACGAAGAAAAGTTTTATAAAGATTCATACTTTATTGTTTCATTTACCAAATGTTAGATATTTTTCTAAGGTTCATATTCGCAAAATATTCGCATGAATGCGAATATGAATACAAATATTTGTAACATCAACGGTACGTAGCCATACATCTAGAATTTACAAATTTACACACAATACCCTGAGTGCACTAAGACGTTCGCAATAAACGTAAATTTAAGAGTAGACACACGATAACATTTGGATGCTTTTCAGACTTTAGATTCTACTGTATTTGCCAACCCACCATTGCCCATCATTTCTAATACGTAAGAGTCAGGGGACTAGGTGGCGTCTTAACCCTTGATTCTGTCAGGAAATCTTAGCAGTAGACTAATAGATTGATGAAATGATCAAATAAAAAATGACGTCAGGAAATGCTAACTCGAAATGGAAATCGGTTATTGTTAGTTAGTCATTATTATCAATAATAATGACTAACTAACAAAACTAACTAAACTAACTAACTAATCTATCTCCATTCGCTGACATGCAAAACAATTGCAAAATAATTTGAAAGACTTGAAATAATACGTGTCAGTCATTGGTTCAAATATTCATTCGATTCATTACAAAACTGACTAGACTATCATTAGGCCCCGATAATGAAAGATGCGTAATAATTAAAAAGTACGCAGAAGGGTGTAATGATAACCGGTGTAGACGGCAGTGTCGCGTCGCTTGCCAGCTGTTTGTCACCGCGAGTGACGCTTGTCAACCGGGCGCTGCCCTACGACAGCGTCACTACGAGAAGTCGAATTTACGACTTAGTCTGAACCGAAACTCGAAAGATAACATGCTTTTTGAACGTGTGTAATTTTTTTCTAGTGTGGGTACGAGTACTTGTATATCAACCTTGAAGCGATAGGTTTGTGATACTAGTCAAAGCATAAGATTTAATAATAAAATGATAGTTTTAAAAGCTTTATAATACGTACACGTTTGTTCCTTTCCAGTTTTGGTCGAAAGATTAATATCTATATACCACTTTGGAGAAGCCTAGCGTATGTCCAGGCCTCGTTCAGTAGTGGAAGAAGATCATATATAGAATATAACAAGAATATATTATCTAATACCCGTAATATAAATTGTTACAAGTACCTACAGTCCCGCACCGTTCACAGGACGCGTCCTCATAAGTTCTGCATACAGAACATCGCAGCTCTGACGGGAAAATTTTCAACCTAATTCAAAACTCAATAAGTAATTCGATTTGCATATAACTAAAGGAACTCAAAATTTAAATAAAAACGATATTGCTCGCTCATGTTTCTTACTACTTTTAAGATACCCCCGCATCTTCATGATAAGTCGTATGTCAAAATAATATCGAAGCTAGAAATATTGAAATATGTCACTGCATTGCGACAACGTAGTGCAGTTCATTAAAACTTTGTTTGCGAGTTCGTAATTGATGCCCGACCTTACTTCTTGGAATGTTGAAATATAAATATGTTTCCATTAATTAGAATACAAAGCAGTTATGGTTTCAACGATTATGTCTTCTTATTTATAGCTTCGATGTAAATCTAAAAAAAAAAAAATTTACATTAGAATTATGTTTGCACTTCAAGAACTTACCACAGCTTCATAAAGTGTTTCGTTATGAAGATGAAACGGAGAAAAGAACTCCAAAATACATTATTATCATTTTAGAAACATACAAATTAAAACAAAGGAACATGTGGAGCTGGTGCTAAAATAGACTGCACGTTCATATACTCAATTAGTATAATCATTTACTTTTTATTACTTATTACACAGTAATATTTGTGTTTAAAAAATATCCTGTTATCTTTTTCAATACAGGTGAATCGATTTAAATAAATACATATCACACTCAACATATGGTTGTAAATGTTATAATGGTACCGTTGTATTCATGTGATTGGACAGGTGAACCGCGCATTATTAATGAGTAGTGATTCACTTACAAATTGTCGTTGTTCCCACCTTTATATTACTATTTTCGCGACACCCGCCACCGATACCACCCTAAAACTTCGTTAATAATTTATTCAAGCCACTGTCATAATGCAGGAACTCTTTTGTTAAATGCCTAGAGTTGTCAAAAAGTAAAACAATCACATTCTTCCTCGATTCAGTTCGAAACCGTTTACTAATAGAGTGATAGATCGTCGTATGCAAATATCTATTGCAACAAAGTTCCACAGTAATGAGGCCCTCGGCGACTTGCATACATTATCGATCAACACGAAACAAAGTACTCCGAGCTGAAATAATTCGCATTCGAAGCGTATTTTATGCCCCAGTTCGCTGTGACGGCCTCCGAGACGTCACCGTTTAATATCCATGCACCACGCGATTAACGAGTTACTTCTTACCCGCGATGTCACCACCCCAACCCGCCCGCGCCATCCATCTTCCCGATGTGTCTTCGCCTCGGGACTAATGCGCTTCCGACTTCGCAGATGCTGTCACCACGTGACGACGACGATGACGATAGCCACCTGTGCATCAAGTGCAACGCCACCATCGTCGGACTCGACAACTACGTGAAACATAGGAAAGAGAGATGCGGCAAATTGAAGAATGACATTAAACCCGACTTACCTGCCATAGACCCGTTGGAACCATCGTACAGTTTAGGCGCTGATGTATTCTTTCAATCATTGGAATTGCAGAGCAGCGTTAAAAAGTCGTCCCTATCGCGACTTACTACATCTACATCCATTTCCAAGGGTAATGTTGAAAGAAAACATGCACTAGCCATCCCGTCGACTTCCAGAGAAAATCCGAGGATGAGTCCTTTAGAAACCAATTTACGAGGCGAAGATTGGATCGGTGGTCATAGTTTACGAATCGGATGCAATGAAGATAATCAAACGAAGCTAATTAATGCGGTAGCTAGCATTAGTGGGACAGTAAAGAAAGATATTCAGCCTGTATCATACAGTATCGGAGTATACAACGACTACAAAGGCGATGATGATTCTGAAGAATCTGAAGATTCAGATGACGAAGACGAAGAGGAGACAGGACACAGTAGTAAGTGGAAACCTCCTCCGAACTACACCGGTGGAAAATGGCGGCCAGCGTCTCCTGAACATGAGGAATGGGATATAAGAGACGAACAAGAGCATACTGGTGGAAAATGGAAGCCGCTAATAGTAACTGAAGGAAACGAGCGTGATGATGACTATGATGCTCCTCCACCTGATCACACTAAAGGAAAATGGGTACCAGGAGCTCACGAGAAAACACAAATAATGCAAACCACTATTCAGACAAAAGGTGCGATACAATATTGGTGTGGTCCTTGCAACAGACGTCTCGGGTCCAGAGCTATTTATGAAAAACATTTGATGTCTAACTTACACAAACGAAAGGTCTTGCCGGAACAAGAATTAGAGTTTTCAGGGCATCTAGAACCAATGGAACACTTAGCGGATAAAAGAACCTCTAGACCCTCCACGTTTATTAACGATAGCATATTTTATTCACAACCAAAAAGGAAAAGACAGAAAATAACAAAATCCTCACCAACTGAGAGAGTACAAAAGAAAAAACGGAAACGTAAGCCTTTGTTCGTTCAGTGTCCTGGCTGCAAGTCGCGGGTTAGATTGCATTTGATGGGAAAGCATCTTATATCCCATTATCATTTCAGGAAAGCTGCAAATACTGAAAATAGTGTTTACCGGCAACTTATATTAGACAATACTGACGCAATCGTCCACCAATCTCCTTTTCAATGCAGTCCTTGTAAGTTTTATACAAACTGGGTGTCAAATTTTATGCAGCACTGGCTATCTGAAGACCACGAAAATAAAATGAAATCGATGGATGGCCGATATTGGTGTTCATTTTGCAAATACGAATGCGATACATCGCATGGAATGTTGAATCACCTTTCGAGTTCCGAACACAATGAAGTGATCGCTGTTATTAACAGGTCAATGCCTATTATAATTCGAAAGAAGAGTATTCTTCGATGTGAAACTTGTTCCCAGGAATTTCGATACAACATGGAAATAAAACGGCACTGTAAACAAACCGGACATGAGCTCGCACATACAGCTTCAGACAATTATCAAGAACTACACAAGTGTCAGCATTGCCAGAAGAAATTCAAAACTTCTTTAACTTTAGCAGCGCATCTTAAATCTAAGCATAAGCAGAAAGCGTTCTTCTGTCTCATGTGCTCACTGACGTTTAAATCTTCAGAAGAAGCAAAAAAACATCGACAAACTTCTGAGCACAGAATTCAAAGAAAAGAAAATATGAAGAAACGTGGTCTACCCGTCAAGGAATGGACAAAAAAGTGCCCGTATTGTCCAGAAGAACTCATTTTAAAGAATTTATTGGAACTAAAAGATCACATTAGAAGAGTTCATCCAAGCTTCAAAAAGAGGTACGTGTATTGTAATTATATATTTGTTTTATTTTTGTGAATAAGCAGCAACAAACGAATATACTTGTACATGCCACCTAATACAGTCCTGGCTACTGCCACCCATGTAATCAACCCCGAATAGCTCTGAAGTCCTATCTGTGGTTCTCACAGATACATGTCTCTACTTTCTACACCATCATTACATTACATTACATTAATTACATCTTTGCTTATTTTAATAAAATGCTTCTGTACAGGTGCCCGAAGTGTGGAAAATCATTCATCTTCTCTCAAGAAGTCAGCCATCATATAAAGGAAAACGCTTGTGTGTTCCCAAATGTTAACAGCCCCAGCTCCTCGCTTCTTTGGAACTGCAGCCAGTGTCTTTTCACAACAGATTCTCAGGCAGAATGTTTCTTCCACGAAGTTTTACACTCCGAGCCCATCTCAGAGATCCAGAAAGGTAGCGCGAAAATAGTTAAGAAGTATCCTTGTCCTATCTGCCAGAAAACGTTCATGAAACCATCCCTTCGTGCACATTTAAGACAACACACTTTCGAAAGGCCTTTCGTCTGTTCTGAGTGTGGGGCAAATTTCACAAGGCAATGCAGTCTGAGAAATCACATAAAAAATGAACATGAGAAAAATAAGGTTTCGCCGGAACTATCACGAGTTAATGAGAAGGCCACAAAGGAAGAATTCTCGTGCCCAAAATGCAAGAAGAATTTTTTTAGCAAGTGAGTTTAAACTTTTTTTGACATAGGTTTTAGTGATAGAACTTAACATACATGAATATGTGTAAAGATCAGATTAAATGTTTGTCGTCAATTTTCTGAGCATTGTACGGGATTCATACCCTCCTGGCTACTCATATTCCGAACATTGTCGGTGAGGAGGTAGGCATGGTTTTACGGACCTCGAGGAACCCTCTTTATCCGAACATACATTCCGAAGACTAAATACCCCCCGGGATATTCATATTATTTTGTAACAGTACATTATTAATTAAAATATTATAATGTAACAAAAAACATAAATATAAAAACCATCTCGCTGTTTAGTGAGTGGTGAATTTTCTGAGCGGATACCATTTAGAAATAGTCGGTTGTCATAACGTGATATGAGCGTTTCTGAGACGTCATTGGTTTTAGATATTTTAAACTCTTCAATGTAAGACATCTCGGACGCAATGTTGTCAAGCTATAAATCAGTTGTTGTTCGCGGTGGGCTCGGGCGGCTGCTTAACAAAAATAAACGGCGCATCGATCCGACTCACGCGTCAACATCAATTTGTGGCAATAAATGCGCACGCGGCGGATGCGCCCGTGTCAGCCGTCACACAACTCCTTCACAAATATCGGGAAACATTCATAATTTGACACGAGCGCTTTGATAGTCCGCCGGCGCGACGCATTCCGCCGCCCAGTGTTGCCAACGATGACGTTTTTATTCCCAACTGTCATAAATTCCCCCCCGGATGCCCAGTATTTTGAGCGACGCCAGATCAAAATATTAGTGTGATGCAGATACACGGCGATACTTGCATTTTATCGTACGCACGTGTTCGCGTTGTAACTTATGGGGATTTGCAAGTTGATGTGATGTGATTGCGCCAAGATTCAAATATATTTGCTTCAACAAACTCTTCATTTACGACCACCGAAATAACTACATCATTTATACTGTTGTAACATTTATCTTGTCAGCCCTTTGATTATAACCCATTAAGAAATAGAGCATAGTTTTTGATGCGACAGTTTGTTTTGCCCTGATTTCTATTTTTGAAGTGGCTACATATCAAACAGTTGACGAAAGACCGGAATTTATCAAAATAATACACGTCAAGGGTGGTTGCAAAACTGAACGCTGATGTCGCGTGTATTTCCCATATTTTTAGAATGGATTTTGTAATGACTTACAAACTTTCACAAAATTTAATACGTGCCATTTGGTGGTTAGTATCATTAATAGAGTTTGTTGTCGACTGTATTGTCAAAGTTCAAACTAGCTTCGGCCGTCGTATCCTCGTTACTGAAACATTACCATTCGGGCATTCCCCAAAAAATCTGATATATGAAAGAAACAATTTGAAGTTAACTTGCGGTTCACGTAAAGACATCTAGAACTTTACTTCAGTTTAAATGTCCGGGAGAATTGCAACCAAGTCCAAGGGTCTAAGATCTAATTCAGACCGCAGCATGAATCACCCGGGCACCTCAATAGCCCAAGTTGGAGCATATCGCGCCCATTCCACCGCTGATGAGCCAAGTTAAACAATATCTTATGCGTTATTGCGCCTGCATTAATGCACTCGCCACTCTAACGCCCTCTGTCGGGAGTGTCAAGTACCGAGTGTGGAAACATTTGGTGTTCATTTGAATATTCTCATTTTACTGAATAACTTTCTGAATTACGTACCTCGTCTATGATAATTTCGGTGTCAATTTTTTTAAGTTACTTATAACAGACTACAGGTAGAAATTTGCGTGATTCGACTCCGGAGGCAGCACCCCCACGATAATATACGTCATAACAGCAGTGTTAAACACTACTGTGTTCTTGTTTTAAATGTATGGTAAGCGCTTATACGAGGGTCCTCAGGGTACTAAGTTAGCAACGCATCTGTAGCCTATCTCAGCTAGACCTCCAATCCCACCTGAAGCTAATTTGCTGCTTCTACTTTATAAGTCCTGTATGCATGAATCAATATTCATATGCAGTCATCAACAAAAACCTTTGTCACTTTGTATTATTCAAGTAGTCTAAAGTCATTTACCCTTTGGCATCTGACCAAGTCCTAACAGCGAAAATCGCACTTTTTATACATCCTAGCAACACTCGTTCCAGCAAGGAATGCTTGGCCCCGCTCGACACTCGTCCGACTTCACGTAATTACTCCCGTATTTATCGCCTGTTTACTAGATTTACTGCAAAATACAGCCAAAACAGGTATACTCAGGCTTTTAACATTTTTGCACAAGTTGATTGAATTAATGTTCTGAAGCCCGAATGCTCTGAAGCTAAAAAGAAAATAACATAATATATTTTCTGTTCCCGCATATCTTTTAAACTAGCTATCACAATTTGATAGATAAGGTAATATTAGAATCGTCTTGATTACCTGCTGATAAAACCCCAAATGACGTCGCACTAAGTTCTATGTAGCGCCCTTAGAAGGATAAAGTCCTTCATTAAACAAAAATTGAAATCTGCTCTGTTGGCTATCAAATTAATTAATTAATTGGCACATTATAAAAAAAAAAGTATTATTACATTGCAAAATTGCTGCTGCGCTACGTTATGTCCATTAATTCGATATTTCGGATAATTTATAAAAACACGTCTCAGGTGTTCATTTATAGTAAAAACGTTATACATTGCGTAGATGTATTTCTATATTTTTTTAATAAATACATTACATGAATGAATGACGACTTGAATAAAGCTCAATAACGACTACTAAAAATCAAGACATAAAAAGGGCGTAAAATTTTTTTTTTGTCTGTTTTTATCAACCAATTATACTGTTAATAAGCAAACACCTCAAATAATTTAATTGATCACGTTTGATGTCCAGAGGATAGCCGCGATTGCATGCCACTTTATATTGAGCTTTGCTAACAAATCAATACTTTTTAGAGTAAATAGGTATTCCTTAGATGGGCATTTCATATAATTATTCTACGTGATTTGCGCTAACTTTGTACTCTCTATTTATAAATAATTTTCTATATTTATTCTTGTTTACAGGGCAACTTTCAATCAGCACTGTAAAACATGCATTAAGGACGAAAAGAGTTGTCCATATGAAAAATGCACCTACGTCGGAGCTACACCTGAGAGTGTTATCAGGTACTTTCTCTGTTGCTTATATTTTAATTATCGATGTCATTCACAATCTGAGACCAAAAACAATACACAATAGATATAAGAAATACACCGTCAATCTCGCTCGATCAAGCGACCTGTAAAGGAACGGAGACGGAGACGTGACGAGCAATTGATGTCCGTATGACC
>DWJS01000852.1:0-10090 GCA_018248975.1 Codatractus imalena | reverse complement strand
AGAATATAAATTGAAGTAGCTGGCTGCTAATATAAAATAATAGGATCTTATAAGATCTTATGACGCATAAATAGTTTTAGTATTTTGTCTGTTCGTGTGTACGGATACCCATCTGTCTCTAAGAGCTCATTTTAAAGTACTAAGCTTTTCGAAGGGGTTTTTCGCGCAATGACAGATAATTCGATGTTTCTTTTTTGACTAACTTGATCTTTTATTTCTATCTTTTACTAAGTGGTAATTTGGTGTGAGAAACCGTAGCTACTGTAGGTGTTATGGACAGTAACTTATCATTAAGTTATCAAGCCCGTTGCTAGATATGTATCCTAAAAGGTACATTCTTCTTCTTTCTTCCAAAATAAATAAAAATACGTGGTTTACGACGATGCGGAGTCGCGTGTCGAGCTTGTTAATAATAACATTAAACAAGTACATATTTGCTCGAACTGCGCATAAAGCACCAAGCACACTGGCGACTTCTTAAATTAGAGTTCAGACGACAAAAAGCGCAACGTAAAGTAAGGAACGTTTCAGACCCAAAATCTTAAAACGAAAAGGAGCAACATGACTTCGTTATGCAGAGTCTCGTGTGGTGAAAATAAAGTCGAAAATACAGCAGCAAGTTCGCTTTTGATGTTGCAGAAATGAATTGGTCGGTAGCAAGGCGAATTATAAACATTCTGTGTGAATGAAATGGCGGTGAGATGCAATTAACTAACGCTGAGAATTTGTGCGACTTGGAAACTGTAAAAAGAGTCGACGTGGCTCACGTATGTTGGGTACCTGTCGCACTGTGCGGCGATAGACGTCTTTTACAGATCAACTCTCAACTCCAAGCGTTGACTAAGAAATTACATATGTTTTAAAATTTGAAATACCCTCTAACTAAACTGAATAAAAATCTTGAATAATTTTGTTACGTAACAGGTTTACACGGTACATTTTTTTAATGCTTTTGACTAAGTTGTATGGATCGTGGTCACGGAGAAACTGTGGAGGCGTTTAGGATCCATTGACAAGTACTAATAGATTAATCCGCCTACGCTACCTCAGCTCTACTATTTTAGCCCCTATTTTGGCGTAGGGGGTTAAGAACAAACAAATCCAGTTAATTTCAGATAGGGTTGAAATCTAATCTTAAATCAGCCACAGACGATCGTACCCTTGAGGGCTAATTTGGGATGAATCACCACACTTTACAAAACCCCTCAACGCAAGACATAGCACTTATAAAATAACTAAGTCTGAAGTAAAGTTACTAAGTTAAGAAGTAAACAATAGAATATTGATAAATAATCCGCGATTCCTAGCTCAAGTATATTTAATCGCTTCTCGCTCACCCATTCGGAATGCGACTGCACAAGTACGTACCGTGTAAAAACAAGTAGTTTGTGTTAATTGTATAATTATTTATGTTTTAATTTTAATTAGTAACCCCTGAGCTCGTATAGACGCTATGACAATGACCTTTCCCTTTCAACCCCGTGTTAGCCCTTTTGAGGGTGAACATTTGAATACATACAATTTTTAGGGATTTGTTTGCCCTATTTTTTAATTTAATTTTTGTTTTGCTTGTGTTGGTAGTTAGGTAGAGTCCTGTATGTTGTAGAACTCTATGTTGTCTTACCTAGTTCTTTTGAGAATTAAAGTAAAAAAATATATGTAAATGTAAGTAAGTCATGCATCTAAGTAAGTACAGAAAAAACTTATAACCAAACACCCCCGCAAATATGTCGTTTTATCGTACGAACGTGTATGTTTATTTCTTCTGGGTTTTGGGTGCTTGTAATTGTGTGAGAATATTTATTCCACTAACAACACAATAATATGAATTCATATCCCACGCACACACTTGCAAATATTCGAAAATCTGTGTGTTAAAAATTTATCATCACTTGCTTAACGGTGAAGGAAAACATCGTGAGGAAACCTAAATGCCTAAGATTAAAAAAAAGGTCTCAAATGTGTGTGAAGTTTACTAATCTGCACTTGGCTAGCGTGGTGCACTATGGCTCAGGACGTTTTCATCTTAAGGCCGTGCCCAACTGCGGAACATAGGCATAGTCATAGTCGAAGTCAAAATAAAAATTAAAAAAAAATTATACAAAGTAGATAGAATGGTATGTATTCTTTTGAACGCCAATTTTTCCACTATACTTTGCAATGTGTTATGTTATGGAGAAGCGCAAAACATCATTTGATGGGTTGATTACGATGATCTAAAAATGAAGTTAATACTTTGATGGCATAATATGTTTCCTGGCATGAGTTCTCTGACCGGGGAAGTGAGCAAAAATGCAACAAGAATATCAAACGTAAGGCTTTCAGCGAGGAAGGCTACTGTAGGCGACGCCCTTAGCAACTGCGTGGGTTAGAACAGGGCGCTGCGTGGAGACGATACAGTTTTATTGTGACAAAATAAAAAAATAAATAAAAAAATTACGATTCGTACAATCATAGCCATACACTAGGATTCCCTGAGTCGTGGGTGGCACTACAAACACCCAGACCCAGAACAGAAATTTAAATGTATATAAATAAATAAAATTGGAGTGTCTGTTTGAAATAATAAAATACTTATACTACATTAATATGAATATATACACGGTACATATAACAAAACAACATTTTTATAATATTTTGTCTGTATGTCTGTTTGTTCCGGGTAATCTCTAAAACTACTGGACCGATTTTAATCGTTTTTCAACAATAGACAGCTACGTTATCAGGAAGTAACATCGGATATACTTTATATTGAAAAATATTAGGGATCCTCAAAAAAATTGCAATAACATAACGCAAAGTAGTAAAATTTTGACTATAAAATTTGTTATTTGGCGTGCTTGCTTCCACGCGGACAAAGTCGTTCATTAATATAGTTCTGGCTAGTCGAAGATCGAACCTGAAACCCTCTGTGTGTCAGACCGGTGTGGTAACTTCACCGCCAAGCGGGTCGTCAATGAGAAACAAGGAGCACAAACAATGACATGTGCATGATTTTCATTTTCATGCTAGTCATTCAGTCCTAACGGCCCGCGATTAATGAACCATAGGGCCAAATTTGACGTCATTATACTAAATGTACATTAAAATGTAAATATTGAACATATGAATATGAAATGTTTACATACATTGTAGTGCGTGAGTTAGCGTAATAGACTTACTTAGCTGTTTTAGTGGTTGTCACGGCAACATTTTTTTAAATCAATCAGTTCAATCTGCATTTGAAGCATTGGTACCGCAATTATACAGCGGGGATTATTACGGACTACTCTCTCGATGGGTATTTAAAAAAAAAACTTTCGACCAACACCTCTCCACAGCTTCCTTGTCTAATAACGCCTAATGTTATTACCCACAATAACGAGCTTAGTCCGTGGCCTGCCACCGAGAAATAATTGTAGTCGCAACTGAAACCGCATTAAATTCTTTACACATTACCCGTTTCCTTAGAGCCGGCTCATTTCGCGGCCCACCGCCCGCGCAATGAACGCGTTCGGAACAAAACTTGCTTTAAACCTAAATGGCAAGAATTAACATGGTGAAGGGTATTCGAGGCATACAAGTGGTAACACTTTACAACGCTCGACAGTAATTGCCGGAAAATGGTGTTTTTTCTACATTTTTACACAAAGGCCAATTAATTGAGGGTAGTTCCTTATATTTCGTTATGCTGTCGTGTAAGTCGACGTTGAAAACACGTTTGTTGTTTTGCTGTTTTGTGCTAAGGGTTCACACATACAAAAATATACATTTACACAAATAAACAAACTTGAAGCGATTGGATCAAAAGGCTTAAATGTAATATTTTATTTTTCGGAATAAATATAGACTATGTGATATCTATATAGTTTTTTTGTTTTTAAGTAAAAGTTTAATCAAAACCGGTTTAGCTAAGTTTTAAAAGGAAGCTTGCTCATTTTGTCAAGATAGCGAATACATATTTCAGTTAGTTACATAAGATTTGGTTACGTTAGGTTTATGCGTTGTCAGTTAGTGTTAAGGTTATAGGCTTTTTGTATGCATAAGTTATCTATCCCTTTCCGGGCGAGTATTAGTCGTCGGTGAGCCTAAAGAAAAATTAACCTAATGACGTTATTATTAGGTATTTTCTTTTTCATTTTATGAATTAATTTCACAGAGGCACTTAATTACAAGCTCGGAGATCGGTGTCACAATTGGAGTTATGATTAAAAATCAACTGCACGAGTTGGGTATACACGAAGTGCCGCACTGCGATTGAATACAGTACGGATACGCAATGTATCCCAAATTGTGTTAGTAGAGTTTGATTTGATGGTCAAACCTTCATCGATGGGTCGTCAGAGCCTCGTTAGTTTACAGCAGGGTGCACCACGTGCAGGTGAGGTTGACTTGGCGCTTAGCATATTAAGTTGTTATGCTCTTATGCTTTCTTACACATCCAGTGAGGTTAGGTTAGGATTGAGCAGTGTCAGAAGCCTCCGGTTGTCTTTTGAGATCCCGGAGTCCTCTTACGTAGCGCCGAGGAAGGCTATCGTGGAGTTTTAGTGCGTTTAAACTGACACATAACCCTGTATCACTTCCACGGCACCAGTTATGTTAAAGTTTTCAAGGTTTCCCCCTCGTTAACGAAAAAGGGTTTGAGCATTGTCAGCATTAAGGTTTCATCAATAAATTTTAGTATGTAACGGGGTACTCAATATACCTTTTATTTATTGCAAATATTTCGACGCAATTACACGGATCTGCGAAACTGCGGTGGAGGGGAGAAGCCGTTGACAAACACTAGTGGTTGATTAATCTATCTACCCTATGTCTAGTTCATTTTGCTTTCACCAAATCATGACACACAACACTTACTTTATCTTCACGCACTGAATCTTCTTCATCAGTAAGTGTCAATTGACACAGTTAATTAACTGTGCTTACCGGGAGATAACTAGTTGAGGTTAGGTTAGGTTTAATCCTTGCATCTATTCGTAAGTCTTAGCATTTAGTTAGAATTTTACATCTAGGTATTGTTATCAATGAACTTACCGGGTGAATCGTCGGCTAGGTCAGGGTAGTGTGGCGCGGCAGATGGCTGCCCGCCGTATAGCAGGTTCAGTTCTCGGGCCTCGTTCTCTTCTTGAGCTTGTTGGCGACGCAACGCAACCTACGCACACATAGGTACTTTATTATTAGTATGTACAAGTATTACTAATAGTACCTAAGTAGAAATAATAGCTATTCCTTGGTCTACGTAGATTGTAACTAATCTATAAAGAGACATAAGACGAGAGCAGGGATTGGATTGCTGACTGCTAGTAGCTAAAAAGACGCGCTTCTATGCATTGGATAACACGTTAATTCAGTTATTATAGTTAAAATGCACACTTTCTTAATAACAAGAATTATAAAAAATAGTTTCAATTAATTTTGGATTATTTGTACCTTCTAATTTATTTGTATTAGCCTTTTAAAATTCTCAAATACGCAAATATCGATAATTGTATCCATCCGAAAGAATCGAATAATCCACAATCATTTTATACGCATAAATAAAACGGATAAAATTCATGTCCGTATTCCAATCTCATTCCAAAATTGCATAACATCCCAACCCTAGCGTTTATGACGTTACTTAGCACCCGTGCAGTCTTGCTGCTGTAGCGCTAGTTTGTTCTGGGTCTGGGTGTTGTTAGGAGGTGTGTATTACCTGTGCGGCCATGACGCGTTGTCTCTCAGCAATGAGCGTACACTTGGCGCACACGCAGTCCCGCCACCGGCAGTACCGCTTGTGGCCTTTCAGTGCGGACACCACGCCGTGGTTGCGGCACCTTGCACATTTTGGGGTACGCTGCACGGACAGAAAGACAATTATTTATATAGTCGCAGCACAAACAAACAATACTCAAACAAAATAAATGAACGGACAGAAAGACAAAGTGTGAGCTAAGAAACAAAATAAAATGTATGTTACTAAAATACGCTTCGAACAATTAATTACGACGATAATTACGTTACATATAACCGTCCTTAATCCGGTTAGAAGCGCGCATAATCCGGAGACTTGTGTAGTTCTCAACTAATCGACAAAGTTCAGTAACGTTGGCCGTGGTCGGTAGTTGGATGGGTAACCGCCAGTGGCAAAATGGCACGTTAAGCCGTCGGTCCCGGTTGTAATACAGAATAGCTTCGTCAAGCCTTGTCGGAAACCTTATAGGCGGTTTGAAAACATCTGACATGGGTTTGCCATTAACCCTCTCCACCAATCTGCATTGGAGCAGCGTGGTGGAGTACGCTCCAGCCCTTCTCCAGTTATGGGGAGAGACCCGCGGGTTGCAGGCAAGGCACACACAAAAACGATAAAAATGAATTAAAAACGGATTTAAAAAAAGGAAAAATAATTAAAAACCAATTAAAAAAAGAAAAAAAAGGAGCTTTTTTATTCTAAGTACGTACGTAATTCTTGTATAAAAAAATATTGGTCTTCCGGTAAGAAAGAAGTATTTTATTTCGGGTTCGAGTGTCGTATGGGACCTCCAACCAACTTCATATTGCCTGTTACTCTTGTTTGTTTTTTTTTGCATTGTGTAGTTGCTGTTGGCCGTAGTGGCCTCGACAGCTTTACCGGTTTTTTTTAAGGCGAGCTCCTAATGGGGCTCAAGCCTTTACTCTTGTTTAGGATTTGATTAAAATAACACGAAACTTGTAGGCCCTTTAGTGCCAGAAGGCGGATTTCCCCCCCTGACAGGTCGCCAATGGGTAGAATAATTGGGATTTACGCCTAAAGTACTTTTACTTCAAAATGACTAACAATTAAACTCTGTCCATTCTATAGTGCCAGTTCCGTCCCTTGCTGAAATAATATATGTAACTCAGTTAAGCTTGTGCGCCTCCTAAAATGGGAAAAGTGCGTGCTGTTTTTAGAAATCAAATTCGTTAATGTTTGACAGTGTCTCTGGCGTATGATTTCACATTTACATCGACCTGACATGACTGGCACTGTAGTGGCGATGGACCCTTACCTTTTTGTGTCTTCTATTGCACATAATGCTTTCTGCGTTACCATTCACTTCTTACATCCTTAAAATAGATCCAAAACTTCAAAAATCCTAAATCCATATGGATTTACTTTCGTATGTTGTGGTTTTCTGCTATGCTAATGTTGATTTTTTTTTCTTCTTTCTTTTCTTATTTGTGTTAGTAAATGGTAAAATAGTATAAAAGTTGAGTTTTGATTTAGAGCTATATTTTCTCTATATGGACATATTTAGACGCAGAGAATTAGAATAATATTTATAGAGTAAGATCCGACTTTATGATTTCTACAGTCTTAAAAAAATCTAAAATCAATTTGAATATTAATGCTTTTAATTTAATACGTATTGTGAATAAATTGATTCATAATTGCATCGATACGCATACATACATACATATTTATTGTTATTATTATAATTTTAACATTCGTTATTATAATAAGTAACCCGGTATAACGTTTTCTCTCTAATCTTTAGTTATAAATGGAAATATATTTCGACTAACAAGCAGATAAACGTAGAAATCTTGCAGTCAGATCTTAGACTATACTGAGTCTGATATCCATGTAGTCCATAGTACCCAGTAGTAATAGTTTAATCCCAAACTACATAGTACTGGCTCTGCCTAGTTTGGCATCAAAGGGTCGTGTATACGTTGACTCAAGTTAAAAATAACCTCTCTTGGTTTGCATTTCTCTAAATGCGAGAATTGTTTACTTCCTGTTAGATACAAGTCACCCGTCTTTTCAGTTGGATGCGTCTCAGCTTCCTCACGGATCCGAAGGGAAAGGTCCCGGTTAAGGTGGTCGCTCGAACCTTCGCTTCGGGGAAGACAGAGAAGATGGTCTACCAGTGTCTGTCCGACTTGGGTCTACCTTCGGGCAAGAACGACGGCATGGAGCGAGAGGCTTTCACCTTCGACAAATTCTACGCGTTGTACCACAAGATCTGTCCGAGGAATGACATCGAAGAACTGTTTCAGACCATGTAAATATGAAAAAATCTAACATAAAGAAACATATTGTATTAGGTAACGAATCACGATCCGTTTTCAGCCAATAGGTGCTAACGAGACCTTATGACTAAGCCACAGCTGTCCGTCTGTCGCAAGGGTCTCTCTTATGAACGATAATAGGTACTATGGCGGCTATAACAACAAATAAGGAAATTATAAAAGACAGTTTTTTTTAAATAATAAGTGGTTATTTATAATAATTTACGCCATCAAATATATCATTCCGGCGAAGTCCGAGTGATAGTGACATATGGAACTTGGTGACTCACCAAATGGATCCAATAAGCAAAATATCTGGATCGATACCTGATGACCAAGATATCTTAAAGATGAATTCAAATTTCTGCTCAAAGCTTCAAAGTACTCGTCCTTGTGTGCAACCACGATTTATAACGGGTATACATTCAAAATTAAATGAATTAATGACAATCCAGTAAATTTATGACAATCCAGTTCTATGTAGGTACCTAATTATAGTGTAGAATGTTCTGGACTGAAAACTGTTCTGCAAACTGCAAACTACAGCTAGAAAAATTCTACTTTCCAGTACCCAGGGTAAATCGGACCGCATCAACTTGGACCAGTTCGTGAACTTCATGAACGAGAAGCAACGAGACCCTCGCCTCAACGAGATCTTGTATCCTCTGTACGATGAGAAGCGAGCCGCGGAGATCATCACCACGTACGAGCAAAATGAGGAGGCGAAGAATTCCAGTTAGTATTTGTTTGTAGACTTAATGATAGATACCACTTGCAGGCTTGCAGTGTACACCCACGATTTTTCTTAGGACTCTTTTTTGATTGCTATACTTATCGTCTTCAATGTATTACGACTTTGATACAATGGTTTGCGATTTTTGTCACGATGATTCTTTAGATTTTGTAACTATTCCGATATATAGCTGTATAGTTAAAGTTACATCTGTTTTCTCGCGGACTATTATAATATCAGGAGTTGCCAAAGTATCGCCATCTTCACATTTTCAACCAAATTCAAAGAAATTAATTGAGTGTTATTATTTTATTTTAACTAGAATTCGGATTTGGATTACACAGACACTCACGGGAACTCCTTAAAATCGGATGGGTAATAAATAGTGATTGAGCGATAGGTAAATTTATGACAATCCAATACTACGTAACTAACTTTGTTCATGGCTGTTCTAGACTGAAAACTATTCTGCAAACTGAAAACTACAGTAGCTGCTACAAAAACGTACTCGTAGGTGTAGCATTGAAGTCGTTTTTTAAGCGTTTAGCCTAATAATTACTTACTCCAGACTTTGTGTATCCACATAATCCACTCGTCACTTTCAGAGTGTCTTACAAAAGACGGGCTGATCCGCTACCTGATGTCGGATGAGAACGCGCCAGTGTTCCTCGACCGACTGGACTTCTATATGGACATGGACCAACCTCTCTCACATTACTACATTAACTCGTCCCACAACACCTACCTCTCTGGCAGACAGTTCGGAGGGAAGAGCTCTGTCGAGATGTATCGTCAAGTGCTCTTAGCTGGATGCAGGTAGGTTTTATTGCGTTACAAGTAAAAGTCTACAGTACTGTGATGTACCTATACTATGTTTACGTTGCTATTTCATTTATTTGTGTTGTTTAAATTATTTTAGATACCACTTTTATAATTAAGTTATATGAATGCATATACAAATCTGTATTTATGTGCGGCGATTATCACGAACATAGCTTGCCGATTTACTAATTCTATCTAATCTATAGTAACGTATACGTCTACAGTGCAACAGTTTCTTTAATATTAATGAGAAATGTTCATTTATTTTTAATTATCTTATTCTCGTGGTGTTTTTTGCAAAACGAACTAACTAAATAGGGGACATCATACCCTCCTAGCATCTCATATTCGCTAAAAGGCATATGGGGGTGGGTCGGAGTTTTTGAGGGCTCGAGAGTACCTCTTTACCCTGGCAAATATCCAAGGCAGTAAAAACTTTTTAGATTTTTAACATCGTTTCATAATAGTACAATGTTAATTAAAAATTACAACATGGTTAGATTAGATCTAATTGAACATTGTTTATTATTGAAATATTAT
>DWJS01000851.1:0-10094 GCA_018248975.1 Codatractus imalena | reverse complement strand
AAGACAGCGGTATAATCACCACAAATCCAACTCAACCATTATCACAATATGGGATACATTGCGGAGCCATACTGTATCCAATCGCAGTGCGGCGATGCATGTATACTCAACTCGTGTAGTTGATTTTTAGTCATAACTCTAGCTGTAAAATGAAAAATGTCTACGACATTCTTGATTTTACAATTATAATTTAGCGGCCCTTGAGAAATGAATCATTTAAAAACAAAAACAGTGAGACACAATAAGACATACAAATTATGCATTATTGCCTAAATTACGCTTTGTCTAATGTACTTTTACAATGTCCAATATTAATATTAACAGCGATATGTGACTCTTCGTTGCAGTTTAACACTTTATTGACTTCCCTCAAGGAAAGAGTTATTTAATTTGCTACGCGAAGCACGTACTTCAATCGTACCACCTGCATTTTTGCTAGCTATTAATGTAGTTTCCACTTTGTAGAATAGTCTTCAGTCTAGAACGTTGACCAGTCTAGTCCAGTCTAGTATTGAATTGGAAACCTATATTTCATTTTCTATTCAAGTTTAAAGAGCCCCCTGCTGTATCATCGAATTTAAATTGAATGATAATGAAATGTCCTTTGATGAGATGATTCAATTCTAGATTTTAGATTCACCGCTCACAGACCATACATGACAAACATATCATTGAAAATTGTTGTAAATATAAACTTGATATAATCTAATCAAAAAGTTACTGGTATCAATACATTTAAGTTAAAATGGTCTAAGGGCATAAAATATTTGTAGGTATGAAAGAAGACGCGTTAAAAAGTTACTGTTGTATCGAAACAAATAATAATAAACAACTAATTAAACTTTGTATTGATTTATTAAAGGGTAATAAATAAAATTCGATCCCGATCAAAAACCAATCATAACTCTGTTGTCCTAACAGTATGAGAAGTATAACTTCGAATAGATGAATATTGACAGTAGAATATTTACCCTAGGGCCTCGTGAGCACGTGTACCGAGCGGCATGTTGTTAGAGGCGGCAGTCTAGTTGAGTTTCATTATAGTTACATACTATTTGTTAAATATTTACAAACATAGCTAAACCATCAATTAAAATATAGAGTCTTATCTAAAAGATTTTCTTTAATTATACTTTGACTTAATAGTTTTATTTTTCGCAATATTTCGCAAGTGATAATTTTCTAAATACGCACACACAGAATACGGAGAAATATTTATGTATAAAATATTAAAGGTAAACGAAGACGAATTCGTTGCTACAGTTAAACAGAAACCGCAAATGACGACCGTGCTGTCTGCTAGTAATTGAGGTAATCATAATTAAAAAAAACATTTATGAGTAAGTACATTTTGTTGGAATTAAAATTAATTGTTATTAGATGTAATGGACTAATTAATTAGTCTATTAACAATTTAACCACACTTGAGTTTATCTTGGAAAAATATAAATAGGTATTTTGTTATACATACATACTTTGTTATAGGAATTCACAATTAACCAAATATTTTTAGCTTAGTTAGCTAACTTACTTAAGCGTATCCAGGAAACCTATATGTTTCCTTCTCCGATAAAGTATGTGATACTTAAATTAAAACATTTAAATTAGGTATGTGTTTGGAATTTGAAACCTGAATCTCCATCCCAAACGTAACACCCCAATAACAGAAAAAGCATAGGAGCCTGCAATCCAATCTTGGTATTGGAAACCCTCACACCAACCAAAGATAGGATGGGAGCCCTACTTGAGTTCGGCGACACATATGTTGCTACTCCTCAGGACTACGTTGGAATGACTCTTAAGCGTCCCACACAATCAAACCAGAACACAACAGCAACGCTGCTATTATTAGACAAAAATACATACATACGTGGGCGGTTCCACCGGAATCAAACCACAGATTCTATCTTTAATTAATAGGAGTAAAACACCAGATCTACAAGTGTTTTTCATAATGTTCCTTGCACGTTTGTGGTTATATGCCGTCATAGCTTTACCATGAGGATTTACTCAGTTTATCCGCGTTCTATTAGTTTTTATACAGTAATTGATTGTATTAAATTTATAAGAAATGGCAGATGCGTGTACAGGATGTGATGCTGTATTGATTATACAAAGATTGGAAATTTTAGTTACCATATAAGTGTTAGTGATACCATATAAGTGTTAGGATATTCTTAGTAAAGCGTTCGCGCCAAGTCAAAAGAAATAACAAGCGACATCAATTGCAACACCTACCTAGGCACTAGGTCGGTAGGTAGGTCTTAGATTGTAATAAATCTACCATTATCTCAATCACCATATTTCCTATTCGAATTTGGGAGTTTCCTGCTGTATCTTCAATATCCTAATGAAATTAAATTGTGACCACACGTAAAGCACCAGCTGTCAATTAATATATCATTAATATCTGCTCCTTAGTAAAAAGTTTTGAGGTAAGTAACACAAAAAATGTACAGTCGAATTGAGAATCTCCTTTTTTTGTAGAAGTCGGTTCACACGTTCACTGCCCCCGACGCAAATACGAGACCATGCGTCTATGACGCGTATATGTTGATGACATTGAAAGTATTTTAAACTGCATTTACTAATTCATCTTTCATAAGTTGGTATATTTGTATACATACTGATATTGCCTGCAACCCTTATGTACCACTGCTGGCAACGGGTCTCTCCTCACAATTTGAGAAGGCCTGGAGCATACTCCGCCACGCTGCTCCAATGCGGATTGTGGAGACCTACCTATATTACACTAGATATAAAGATGTGTAAATTAGTGGTAAATTTCGGCCTTCTTTTTAAGAGGTCCAAGATCGATCCAGCTCTCGCTTTAATATACTTACAATACATCCACCACTATTTCTCTGTTATAATAGCCGTGTCTAATGCTGCTGTGTGTGGTAAGCACATAAGGCGTTCCAACTTAGCCCTTATGAGTATTATTATATATATTAGGTGGATGACAGATGTCCGTGTTCAGCAGTGATCACTTTTCATCTTATGAACTACATGCCGTTTTTCTACTTCAATTTCAGAAATGAAAAATGATATATACAAGTATTTTGTGTGTAGGTGGGCATTTATTTATGTATTTTTGTGTATGTCAGTAACACCCACATACCGTTTCTATTCTTACAAAAATAAACAAACATGCAATCATCGTTTTTCTTCGCCGAGCAATATGCATTTCAATTTTAAAATAGAGCACTGAATAAGTGAATTTATTTTCAAAATAACTTCCACAGCGTATAAAAATATGCGCAAATGTAAGTTAAATGTTGCGATATACTTACAAAAACACATTATCTGAGTTTGGTACCCAAAAGAAGCCAACGGTATTTTAACTACTAAGGTCCCGTGTCCGTTATTCCGACTGTCTTAAGGCTGTATGTTATGAAGTTATAGGTTGAATTTTTCATAGTATGAACTAATTTGATCGCTACTATAATATATAATAAAGAAAAAAGTAAATTAGAAGCTTTAAAAATAGCATTATGGTGAAATCGTAATATTGTATATTATATTTTGTTTCGATGTCCGATGGTACTTGTACTTGTACATGTTGCTCTAGCCGTTACATAGGTGTTTTGTTTGACGTGTTTTGTTCTATCTTAATACGTGGCCAATAGTATATAGTGGGAATGCTTCATGTGCAAGCCCGCTCTTAGACGATTTTAGTATAGCAATTGAGAAGCTATCCTATCTATTCCGACTTTATTATAGCTATCGAGAAGAGATTCTAACAAAATATTATAATATCACGGTTTATGTGGGTACCCGCAGATCGCCGCAATGGCATAATAGGTGACGTAATAGATTATTATTATTCGTTTTCATAGTGGCCATATTAATACATACTATGAAAACATTCAATTGCCTACTTATTACGTTTTAAGGTCAGCCCTATGACATATGGACAGATGGACAGCGAAGTCCCATTGGCACCCTTTGAGTACGGAACCCTAAGAGGGCTTTTTATAACGATAAAGCATGTATAATAAATGTGAGCGCAGTACTAACTCAAATAAAACGGTAATTGCCCTCAATAACTCTATCACTTACCCTCAATAAGTGGGGAAAACCAGTCCATTGGTGATCAGTAACATCATATCAATTACTTTTCCGCTTGTTACACACTACAAGCTATATACGTTTAGTCAATAGCTATAATAATTCTGAAGGCAGAACCCTTCGTGGGTCGACTTCGGAGGCATAATCGCTACATATCTCTACCTAATAATACCAGCGTAACAACTGCTGTGTTCTGTGTTGAAGGTTGTGGTAAGGGATGCTTATTAAAAACATTCCAATTTAGTATGTAGAGATAACAACGCATCTATGGGTAATCTCTGGTAAAACTAAACTTTTATTAAGTCCGACAAAGGAAACTAAATATACAGGAATTTGTAGTTAATATTTTTTGTTTAATCATATTTATTTGTTGGTATATGTATAATTAAATTTGTTAAGAAATTGTTAAAGTGTGATACATATTTAATTACGTATTTTTGTAAGAAAACGTCTAAAATACTGGTTTAATTTTAGTTTTCAGGTGGTTTGTACTATTGATAATTTGTTCGTTCATAAGTTGTTAGCCATGGTTAGATTGTCAAAACGGTACAGTAACATTGTAGCACAAATTAAGACAATGGGCCTCATTGAAAATGACGCTGTGAAATACCCAATAGTTAAGGAACAATTTAAATGTATTGAAAACAAATATGCGTTACTAATGTTTCCACTTAAGCTTGTAAAAGACTAACGTCTATTGTTCTGGTGACGTCACACTGTATACTAATGTTTTTGGTTACAGTTTATAGTGGAGCACTTGTCTCAATAAGGAACGTGATCGAAAACGGCGGCGTTTATTGCATGTCACCCGCTACAATTAAATGAAACGAAACGATATGAAATATAACTTATATTTCTTACATGTCTTTTATAGCGGGCTTCGAGCGCGGGGACCGAATCAAGAAATTCCGTAACGAAAATACCATCTTTAAAAACCTTTTTCAACTACAAACATTTTTCTCTTTATTGAGTTAACATAATAGTCGATATCAATTTGGTTTGGATTTCGTATTAAGCGGCTCAATTACGGTCGCCTTAATTATATTATTTTTTACTAATAATATTTGTGTGATTTGTGACGAACTGACAACGCTCCGATTTTGGTTCGTTACTTTTCTTTTTACATCGAATAAAGCGAATGGTCGGCCGAGCTGTTCGTTACAAGCTATGCAATAACTTAAAAATACTGCATAAATAAATAAATAATTATAATTGCATAAGTTGATAAAAAATGCTATGCAATAGTTTTACCACGGTAGTCCCCGGATACCACCCTTTTTTTTTTGCATAGGCCTACGGGGCGGCCTGCTTACTTACTAGTTGTCAGGTACATTATTTTATTGATACCTTCTCTTTCATGCGTTATAGAGGAGGGAAAGACCAACAAAAATGGCGGTAATTCTCATATACTAGTTATTTAAAAATCACAATCCTAATCGTACGTTTCATGCCTCCTTCCCGCACACTATCAAATATAGTCTAAGTATGAATGTTCTGTTTTGATAACATAAATTTCCGGGCATCCCGTTTGATATCATACAATGTGTGGGACTAGCCTAGTTGAGTCAACAATTACACATACGCATTTTGTCAATTGTACTCATTGATAGATGGATTAAGTGTTCTATATTACGTGGCTACTACACCACTTCCGTTTCATACATATTCCGTACAATGATAATAGGCGAGTAGAACGTCAATGAAGTGACCACGCGTTGATAAAAGGAGGACAGTGAGTCATCAGACGAAGTGGCTTGGCGACCTGAAGAATACTGACATTACACTTTTTATCAGGTTTCATATTCGCTGAGTGTCCTTCACTTCTGCAAAAAGGCGTTGGTCCCTTTTGTTGTAAATTCGTTTCACAATTGGAATAGTTATTAAAAAAACATACAATACTCGAGTTAAGTATATCTTCAGTGTCTCACTGCAATTGGCTACAATACTGTATCCCAACTTGTTGTCAGACAATTGCTATTTGATGGTTGTACCGCTATCATTCTGTTATCATTAGGTTCGTTCGTTATTCAGAAAGGTCTCATGAGCAGGTAATTTTAATATTTGGAGCAAAAATGCTATATTATTATGCTCTTAGGCCCCCTTACACTCCTTCACAGCGCGATCCTTTGTATGTCTAACCGGACTGTGAAACACGTTTCATTCAAAAGCATTCCTGGACGTTTTTACTTGGGACACATCAAACAAGGCGGGAAGTCCTTCTAACTCAACGATGTCTAGTGATCAAATACACAAAGTGACTAAACAATTACTTGGCTAGACTTAAATCATTAATCAATATTATTTGAATGGTTTAAGTAAGTATATAAAAAAGACAGACGTCATGAATGGTGAACGTGACTTTGATCGGCGACGACATTTGGCAATTTTAAGCTGAACATTTATTCTTCCTCCTTTCTCTTATGGGAAATCGCGGGCCTTTTGACTTTTAGTCACACTAAACTCGAAATTTTCTGGAATCTACGTCAAACGGTCAAGTGACCCAACGTCCCATTGTTGCAGAAATTACGAGTCATAAAATCGTGCGCAAATTTTCAAAGTCAATAGCCACTAAAATCGACGGTTGTTTGCAATTAACAGAATTGAATTACGCAAACGATGATGCCCCATTCAACGTTTCAAGGCTTCCACATAATAGCATCCAAGGGAATTAGAATGACAATGTCATCACTGTTGGTCGATGACAATTATTTAATTGTTCTACAATAACTAATGTGATCATTGTCACTGATGTATTTAATTATACCTTTGTTTCTTTTCAGGTAAGTTCATTCCGCATTCCGAGTAACAATGGGTATGACTATGATTTGTTTCAAGAGATAAGTAAAGGTGTGATTATGCTTCTAATATTTCTTATGGATAAATTTTAGGGTTTTGCACCCAAAATATATTCTACCAGCATAGCGATGTTATTTACCCGAAGGATGCCAACCTACGACTTCTCTCTTCTAGATCTTCTGTCTGTCTATCCATTAGTCACAGGGTTGTATATTAGGAATAGTAATAATTATATTTCAAATTTTCTCCCCAAAAATGTCAACCATAAGAACATTAAGAACAGTTAAGAGTAAAATAAGAAAATAATATCAGTTAAATTTTGCAATGTTATTAAAGTTCCCATGCTTACTATACGTCTTAACTGTAAAGCTATCTCTCATAACTAACTCCCAAAATAGTATGTTCTTCAAACACTTCAATTATCAGTCGTTAAAAACCAGATAAGTTTATGATTCGCAATCGAGGTTTAAAAGCAACCTTCATACAGATCCCTTCTATTTTCGGCGCATCTGCATTATATCTCTCTTGTAAGTTTAGTTTGGAATGTGATGGAATTATGTTGCTACGAAAAAGAAACTACCTTTTGAACTGGCTTTAAAATTTATGTTAGTGTATACAGGGTTATTTATACTATGTTGTAAAGCAGCGTACGAGTTTCCATATACCTGACGAAAAGTATGCTTTTACAATCCACTATCGTGGGTGCCATGGATACACGCAAAAACGAACTAATCACCTAGACCCAGAACAGAAATCTAAATTCATAATTTAAATGTCTGAGTATTCAGACGTAGGAACGAAGTGCTGTCTGCGTCTCAGGCTGGTATGGCAATCGCTCTGCTAAGGGAATCGTTTTGATTTTATATTTGCTAGTTCCATATTATGAAAGTACATTTTTATGAATAATTATTAATAAAGGTACACAATCATGTTGGAATGCGTCAAAAATGGCAGTTGTTTGACATTTTGTTTGACATAAAAACTGTTCTTTTGTGTGAGAGAGTGCCAGCACGCATGTCAGAACTTCACTAAGATATATGATATTTTTTGGAATTCTTGCTGAAATTTAAAAAAAAAAAACCTTGAAACCGGACACCATGCAAATCGTAAAACTTGTCAACCACGGTGGCTACACCAGGACGTATAAACGAAAAGGTCATATTCGTGTCTCTTTAGCAAAATATCAGCAGGCTACAAAAAGTACGACACTGACATTTGGTATCACTGAGCATAACAATAAATTTATTAATAAATTGTTATCTATCCATCGATCTAAATGTAATTATTTGTATCGTCATCGATAACCCATGAGGCACGCATAGCCTCACAGATTATGTAGGTCCTAACTGATGTATAAAGCTAAGTAACATCGGGCGTGGAAGTTGTGTGACCTCTGGTGGCTAAATTTCATGCGTGTTCGTGCTTCGGAGGCCACGGTAAGCCTTCGGTTCCGGTTATTATAGTTATATAGCTGTCGTTAAGCCATGTTGGAGGCCTTATGCTGGTGTGTGCTGTAAACAAACCTTTGAATGGCTGTAGTTAGTTTTTAAACGTAAGTTAGTTTAGTATTTTCGAAGTCAAGTGGAATAAGCTGGTGAGCTATAAGAATATGATTAAGTATTCATTTTTTTTTCGTAGATAATTCCAAGTGGAATGGGTTGCAATGTCTCCCAGGGAATATTTTCCTTCTTCCGCAGTCACCAACGCGCTTTGGCTGTACCCAATCGAGTGACTGCAACAAAACCTCTTTTTCTCTGGAAGTATATCTTGGATATATATATACGAGGTAATGGATAATGGTGGATGGAAGAAAACTGTGCAATTAGCATTTTGAGTGTCCATTGCTTTTTATCACGTCATTTAAAAAATAGTTAATTTTATAAAGTTAGCAATGCACTGAAAACCTCGACGGTATTTTAAATGTCGGAATAGTCTGTAACCAATTTTATGGCAATAAAAATAAATTTGTATGTCTTAAAGGTGTTGAGCAGAACAAAATCATAATTAGCGATTTAAACTTCGTTCGAAACTAATATTCCGTGATCTAACGTCCGTTAAGGTATTTAAGATCCAATTTTTTTCAGCCGGATAGAAGATCAAGACGGAATTATAAGAAAACTTATGAACACTTGAACTGAGTGCTCAAATATTTATGTAGACTGGTTTTTGAATAAATATATTTGAGGCAATGACAGTTTTTGCTGTTTAAGTATGCTTGGCTTAATGGAATATAATACTAATATAGGATATTGTGAAGTACCTAATTATAATATTTGTACCAGGAATTCCGTACATTGACTTCATGTTCCGGGTTCAAGAACATAAGTTGGGAAAACCTTACTATTATAGGAACAATTATTTTTGTCTCATGCTCAATTCGTACGTCATTATTTTATTTTAGTCGGAACGAATTTAATATAAAACCACAATATTAATTTACATGTAGCATAAAAACACGATAATTTGTAATGCTAAATGCCAATAATTAAATGTTAAACACGCGTAGGTAAGGAAAAGTAATTGACATCGTTATTCCATATCTAATTTTATAATTGTTTGTTATATATGACGCAGTAAAAGTAACTAAATTATATTTTATCAATATGAATGTTACAAAAAACATTTATAGCAAGCGCAACATATTCAAATACCACCAGATATCATAATAAAATACTACGATATCACACTTAAAATCAGTACTCGCCGATGCTCGCAATGAAAAAAATAGAGGGCGTGTATTTTTGTAGGTAAATGTTATTAACAAAAAACAAAGTTCCACTGCACAGTATTTATGTGGTTTATTTTTTTTAAATTGGAGATAAAGTTGGAGTACCTCAGGGATCCATCCTGGCGAATACGGATGTCGCTTTAAATGGTGAACCTCTACAATTTGTAGATGAAGCTGTTTTCTTGGGGATAACCATAGACTGTAAACTTCAGTGGGGACCTCATATTGCTGCATTGTCTAGCAACTTACTTCTGCAGCTTTTGCAGTTAGAAAAATCAGATAGCTAACGAATGTCCCCACAATCCGGCTTGTTTACTTCAACTACTTTCATAGTATAATATCTTATGGCATTCTGTTGTGGGGCAATGCAACGGACATTGACTCTATATTTGTTTTACAACAAAGGGCTATTTATGGTCTACGATGTGGTGAATCCCTTCGAGAACTGTTCATCATCAATATATTGACAGCCAATATATATATGAAAATATAATGTATG
>DWJS01000850.1:0-10094 GCA_018248975.1 Codatractus imalena | reverse complement strand
ATACAATTAATCTAAAAAAAATATATTTTTATATTTTTTAAATATACACATATGACAAAATTGCTACGTTTTGCAATTTGCAAATTGGTACATTGTGAAAAAAGAGGCGGGTGAGATATCTGAAGAGTGAAGATGCGAATTTTAGATATTCAGAATAAATCTAAATGTTAATTTACACTATCAACCAAGTAACTTATCAAGCTAATAGAAATTGTACGAAGTCTGTTGGATTACAATTAAATATTCCCAGTCGGTACCCGCCAAGAGATATCATAATCTTCTAGGAAACTTGCCAGTTGTAACAAGATTAAAGAAACACTGGATGATAGTGGGACGAGCTTTATTTATTACAACAACAAATTGAGAATCTTTTTTATGGTGTAATACTGTGCTTGTTAATATACTTTCGAATGTTGCAAATACTTATTTTAAATTGCCATTTTTAACTTTAACACATTAAACTCGACCGGTATTACATTTACATTACCAACATACAATTTAAAACTAAAGAACTCACTAGATGCACTCACCAAATAAACGAAAAACTAACATTTTACAGAATGTTTAAAAAAAATACATGCAACTTTTTGCTTTCGATTCCATTGCATTGACTTACCAACTAATAGACTTTGGGTCTACGCTAAAGGTCCAAATTCTTTAAATTTAATGTTAAACGGAACATATGCTACAACAGCGGAAGTCAAACATATTTTATTGCTCTAAATTGGGTTTGTAATATTAAATATGTAATAATTCGTTTCCTAATCAAGTTGTAAAAATAATTGCTTTTTTTCTCTAATTATGTAGTTGCTGTTAGCCATAGTGGCCTTGACACCTTCACCGGGTTTTTTGAGGCGAGCCCCTGACGAAGCTCAAGCCTAGGGGGACAGAAGACTATGAACGGGAAGGGGGGATGGTTTTGGTCTGATCTTTGACTGCGTTGCTAAGTAAACCCATATTTTAACATTTATTTCCATCGCACATTTTTCCGTAAATTTAGAACGCGCCAAGTCTATTTGTTGCGAAGTTAATGATTAATCGTTATAATCCACGAACAGACAGTGTTCTAAATACAAAGTTTTATCATTAATCGTAAAAATAATATGCGACACACACGTGCGTCACGTGTAAGATACACAAAATTGACGTATTTTCTACAAAAAATAATTGAATAAAATGTATGTAAGACAAAAGAAATATCTAAACACAATTCACAATAATAACGTACTTATCTCACTCTAACAAAATGAATGTTGCCAAAATTAAAATAAAATATTAATAATTAAAATAAACCACGTACAAATACATTGACGCTATCAATTATTTATTGTTTTTATTCATTTTATTGCAATAGTTGTATAGTAAATTTATGTGTAATAAATCATTTTATTTTATTTATATTGTCTTGCATTTTATAAACACGTTTATTTGTATACGATAGCGCGCAAATTCGTTCTTTGGTTCAAATAAAATGAGAATTTTTCAGTGCCTCCACAACCATACAAAAGTAAAACGCAAAAAAATGTTCAAACCCTTAAGCCGCGTCCACATTGATAAAAGTTTGCGTTGCGTGTCGGACACCGCGTTCGAGGCAAATATTTTCGCAACAAATTCCAATTTATTTTCAGATTTGCACTGTGCGCTCTTTACAATGCTATGTGGCGAATACTCGTTCGTATTCATACAAGAACGAACTTTATTGAGGTTTAAACGATATTTTTTTAAATAAAAAGCCTTTTACAAAAAATTTTGCATATTCAAGTATATAGAGTATTCTTTCAACGGCTTTATGCAACGGTTGCAGTAACTATACAATCCGTCCATCATAAGTGATCACTAAAGTTTATGAACCAAATTCACGCATTTCTTGATGCGTTGAATATATTTTCCGAATCTAGGCATTTCAACACCAACAATATAAATAAACTTAGTGTAGAACGGAGTGTAATTTAAAATGCTTTATCAATATGGATTCGGCTTTATATCTCATAAAAAACTTACCTACAAAATATGGCTCCCGAACTTATATGAATAAAAAAATGGGTCTTCATATTAATGGACATTCTATTGGTGTCTTAAACTTAGTGATTTTAATAAACGTTAAAGGTATTTAAGAGGACGCGTGATCACCTATATAATGTATTAAATATGTAAATGCTATTAATAAAATTATGCAGGTAATAAATAGTGTTCGTTGAATGTGTGAAGTTAGCGAAACTCGTAAAATATACAGCAACCATTGCAGATTATAATCTATCTAACATACGTATTTACAGCATAGTACAAGTGTATGTAATATTACAAATAAATTATATTTTGATCAGTGAACCGTAAATCTTATATTAAAATTAAAAACAATATTATTGTCATACAACTGAATTAACAAAAGGCTACTTCAAACAGATGGACCTTTTGTGTGAAAGTTATAACTTGTAAAGTAGAAAATTGTTAGGTATATTTCATTCAATTATCGTCGAAATATGGTTCATTTTTCCACCACATACTTTTCGAAGCACAGAAAATAGAATGTAAAAAAAGGTAAATCAAGAGCACAGATTATTAATTTTATACTTAATGATTATTTTGATTTGTTTACGAGTAATAAAAGTCGACATATTGTTCTTAAAAATCACTTATTATTTTTTATACATGTATTCGTGACCAAATATGTTGGAAATACATTTAATTTATATAATTATAAAGTTTTTAATTTATAAATCGTGTCATGTCACTTGACAATCAAAGACAAGCTGAGTGCAGCCACGTTGAAAATGGCGCGAAACCGGTGTTGGAACCAGTGGAGTGGGCTCGTGCGTGTGCACCGACCTGAAAACGTTCTCTAGCCGAGTTTAATAGACGGTGTGCTGTCGGCTTTAATGTTGCCCTCATCAAAAGAAATATATTGACAGAAAAAAATGTTACACATAAATGTTGCCTTTTGTAAGTATGTATATATGTAAATAAGACAAAATATGAACAAAAGTTTAAAAATACAAAATATAGCATTCAATTTTATATAGTATTCTACTAATTTGATCATAATATAGAATCATTTTCATATCTTTTGATTTATAATACCAATTTTATTAAGATTAGATTTGATTTTGAGACCGAGAAAAATGTCTAGCTAACAAATATTCTTGTAAATCTAATTTGCTATTTTATTTCGTTCGTATTTTTCACATTCAACATCAAAGCTTCTATTATGAGACGACTTTTATGTTAATAAGACATTTTTATCCCACAAACATATTATTTGGAAAGCAAAATCTGATTCGAAATCACAGCTCACTGATCAAAAGTTACTTTAAAACGTATCTACTATAATGTTATATTTCGTTGGGTTCCTTCTAGAAGCACAACCTACCCTGTATCTATCAAATATCAATTCAATTCTCACAACTAAGGCCGTGGACACTAGCGCCACGCAGAAGCTTGCGCGAGCACTAGTCTTTAATACTTAACGTACAATATTAAATCATTACGTACAGTACGTTATCGGGCACATTATGCCATACTTTTATGCCATAACAGACTGCGTGCACTTGTAGTAGTCATTAATTTTTAACATTCTAACGTATAATTCGCGCGATGTGCACTTACAGTAGCAATTAGCGGTACACTATATGTCGTTAGATTAATAAATTTAGAGACATTACATTTAAATGGGCACCGTATAAACCTTATATTTGGATTAGCTATTGATTTACGGCAACAGAAGTCAGACCTCAAGTAGACCTTGTGATACAATAACAACAGGCACCTGAAAATATTTTTCTAATAATGTTATTACAAACGCAAATATATAATTTCTGAACGGCACACACTTTTTAGTAGCAAATTCTTTGTCTTGTTAACACGGCCTTATATTGCATTGTTCAAATAATTGTTTGATAAAATACATTTTGGAGGCATGTACTTTAAACACAATTGTTAATGGAGAACATGAAACGATCATTGACACAACTTTATTGACAAAAAAATATCCCACCAAAAACAATTATTAAGCAGTAATAGTTTTTTTAATGAACGAAGTCATAATTCGTTCCACTTGTCGACACTGCCGACGACTGTCAAAGAGCAACACGCGTATGCTAATGAGGCGGAAATATCCGTTCGCCGTGACCGTTGTGCTCGTCAAATGGAACGTACGCATAGTAATGTAAAGAATAACTCCCACATTTATTACTCTTCGATAAAAGTTTTAGCCATACAATTACTGTATATTGCGATCGATCGCCCCATGGTCTATTCGTATGTAACTACAGATAACAAAGTAAAGTATAACAATATTACCGAAGCTGCGTCTCTAAGGAATAATGTAATGATATTTTAAAGACTAACTAAACAATAACCTTGAGCTAATTTCGAAATACATACATACACGGATGTCATGGAATTATAACATCACAATATACTAAAAAATTAGAGATTTTCATACATTTTATATAATTCATTTCAAGTAATAATTAATACATTTACATTATACACTCTTTAAAATAGTCATTTTATTTTATATATTTCGTAACATTTAATTAACAGCTTATATTCATAGATAACTGAACAAGTGACGTGGGAGGCTAACTTAAAAAGAAAAACATAAAAGAAAAATGAAAAAATATTACAATTCCTCCGATAAAAATTAACATTTGTACATTGCATGCATATCATTCACACACTGACACTCGGGTGTAACCTGCCTTAGCATCTTGCAATTTTCCGTGCACTAGATGTCAGTCTATTGCACGGTAAATTGCAAAAAAATAAACGTTAAAATAGTGCGTTTTGCCCCTCGTTTAAAAACATTAAAATATATTTTTCATGGTGCACGCATAAAGCTGTGGAAATAGTAATATTATACGTAGTAGAAACCTAGTATAATTGATATTTGAAAATTACGTCTTGTTCATTAATAAAATATTACATATATTATCTGTCTGTTACATCCACATCAAACAATTACAATTTACACAACATATGATAACTGTGTGTTTTTATCATAGAGAATGTCACTTATAGATTTTGATGAAAACAACAGTTGTCATAGACTATAGACTCGTCGACTTGTGTCTGTGAACGTAACAAACAGAGCATAAACTGGATATTTTTGAGATGATTACGTCGTATGTAAATATTACATGTAATATTTACATACGACGTATGTAACATATGACACGAATATGAAGAGATAAACGTAGTGTTGTCTCCTTTACTCTTATTAAAATTGAAACTGCCATATTTGTGCATTTGGCATTTAAATAATAACAGAAATTCCAAAATTAAATGTTAATCCAAATGTTTCTTTGTTGTATAGAAATTCCGAAGCTTTTGCAGTAACAGGGCGTGTTTTCGATTTAAATCTATGTTTAGAATTCTTATTGGTTGCAGTTGCTGGTGTGAACGGGGCTATCTTATTCTCTACGCACATCGTTCGTATTCACATTTCGAATGACTAGTGTGGCACTGTGACACTATGAGTTCTGTTCGAGGGGTTCACTCGGCTGTAACCCTACTTGCCTCTGTACTTCTCGGTGGTGGCGTCCTCCAGGTTGCTGTCCCAGTCGAACTCAGTGACGCCGCTGCGAGGCGACACCTCGCCTAGATGGCGCCACCGAAAATCAAAATCCGAATCGCGTTTTTTTAAAGCTTCGAACCTGTCGAATAAAAAATAATTTTACATCTATTTTCTTATATAATTGAAAAAATGACTATTATTAAACGAAGAAAAAAGAAAATAAAGAATTTTTTCGAAACGTTTTTTTTTGAAACGAGGAATATAATAATATTCTTACATAAAAATATAATAATATTCTTCGTTTCAAAAAAGAATATAAAAATATTCTTCATTTAAAAAACGGATCGCATTTTTTAAACCTCGATACTATCACCCAAAAACAAAGTCAACCCAAGCCAATCCAAATAAAATCAAATTTCCTTGAGCAAAAATATAGCGATCATTACCAGTTATTAGCGTACATTTTTACGCAAATCCATTCGTCAAATTTCAAATTCATTCAAAAGTCCACTACAAATTTGTGGTGATGTGGACGAAAATGATCTTGTTAGACGTGATAAGTGAGAAATAGAGACAGTTTTATATTTGCGCACTATATTTATGGCCTGGTTATAAAGATTGTTATATTTTAAATTTTTATGAAATATGTACGCATGATAAGCAGTTCATTATAAAGGCGAAGAGTTATTTATGGGTTGACTGTGGAAACACCAACGTTAAATGTATTTGTCTTATATGAAGCATAATTGATACTAATAGTACATGCATCTCTATTTGTGTTTAAGAAAGAACTTTCGTATTAAGTGTTTGTCTTAACATGACTAACCCATTTTATCTTTACAGGGCTTGATTTTATAAAATCCACAAACAAAATACACTTGTTTTTTTTTTTAATATCGTACATTATCAATCTTTACACTAATTCATTATTTTAAAATTTAACACGTGCTGTATTATTATCACCATGAATAATTAGTGAAAAATAGTAAAAAAAAAAACTATTTTTCGGCCAACGAACAACACTATCGGTTATCATTACCCCATATCTGAGTAACGAAAAATAGAACTTGTTGAACCTATACACACTCCAATTTATCTACGGCGACACAGCGGATGAAGTTTTTACGAGCACGCAACGATCGCCGCGTGTTTGTCAGTCCCGACGTCTCGTGTTTCAGTTTCTGTGCGTATATATTTACGATCGTATAAAAGTAAGGGAGAAACAGGTGCTACATTATTCAAATTTTAGATGGGTATCGTACGATTGCGGTATTACGTTAAAATATGACCGAGTATAACTATATTCACTATAAATCAATAATTTTCTTAAATATGTAGACGTGACTGCGGCAACTCCAGCACATCTACATATTTTCGCTTTATAGCAGCAATGCAGCGCTGCTGTATTCTGTTTTTCACTTCGTACAGTTCTAAGTCAAGGGAGTTGAGCCGTTTGATTTCAGTTACTTGAGGTCCAGCTCAACACTTGCTTCATTAAGAGTATAAAATTACATTCTGTGAGAACTATACGACACCAACCTTTTGAGCATGAGGTTTTTGACGAATCCGTACAGCTCTAAGTCGAGGGAGTTGAGCCGTTTCATTTCGATCACTTGAGCCCCACCTCAACACGTAATCCAAGAGCACATAACGCTACGACATTATTCTATAAGAACTATACGATACCAACCTTTTGAGCATGAGGTTTTTGGCGAATTCGTACAGCTCTAAGTCGAGGGAGTTGAGCCGTTTGATGTGTGTCACTTGAGCCGGCGTGAGGGCGGCCAGCGTGGCGCCGGACACAGTCGCGTTGTGTTGCGTGAACGGCACCGCGAACCGCAGGTTGAATGTCTCCTCGAACACGTACTGCGATATCTAGGGAACAACAAGTTATTAACATTACAAAAAAAATCATCAAATGAAAAGCACTTTTTAAACTAATTTCTGAGATGTGTGCAGCCCTTTTTATATGCCTCTGCTGGCCACGAGTCTCTCCTGCTCCAAGGCAGACTGGTGGAGGGGTTTACGGTTTAGTGGCCAACCCGTGTCGAATGTTTTCAAAACGCCAATGAGACCCCGATACGGTTTGACGATTGCTATCCTGTGATAAGAACCGGTACCGACAGCTTAACGTGCCCTCCGAAGCACGGTAGCGCGCATGTAATTTTGCCACCGGTCACCCATCTGACTAACAACATCGCCCAACGTGGTATTCAAATTGGTACAAAATGCTTTTTAGCATTAAGCCCGCCTGTAATGTTGTACCATTGTTTTTATAGGTTCAATAAAGCATAAATAAATAAATAAATTGCTTAACGTCGTAGCACAAATGACATCGACACTAACCACGGGATTATGTGCGCTTCATATTATAAAGCTTATATACGCTTATAAATATAAAACTATAATGTACCCGCGACTTCCTGCACGTTGTTAAGGGCAGCCATTAGACTTCCTTTATTCGCCAATGACGTAAAACCTCTTAGCGAACGTCTCGTAACTTATATGCTGCCTACTTGTCCAATTTACGCATCATAGGACAAGTAGCTAAGCGCAAGACTACCAAATGATATGATCAAACATTAGTGATCGTAAAATACATTAGCGGCGGCAATTATTCTCTTGTAATAGCGAACAATAATGTGCGAATAGCAGATAAAAGTACGGTAAAATATTAGGTTAGGTTATTTCGACTTTTTATTACACCTTTCGTGTAACGGAAACCCTAGATATTACTAATTGTGAAACCATAATACACACACACAAACACACCCAAACACACACACAAATTTCATTCATGAAATGTAGTCATTTTCATAGTACTTTAAATCAAAAATACGGAAACACTATTTAATTAAAACAAGATAACATACACCCTCATCATTACTCGAATCAAGTTCCCCTTTATACGAATGAATAGCAAAGCCAAGGAAACTCGATACAAAGCTGAGTTCAGAAGCCACAATGCAAATGGAAACACTATAGTAGACCAAGGATTTACTTTCCCCGCTTTAACCTAAATCTTATAGGATTAAAATGTATTACAAAGAGCACATATTAAATTACAACTAAGAAGGCTTTACTGTGGAAGACATGCAACTGAAAGCATTGAAAACCAATGTGGTTTAACTGCAGTATAACCTATAGTATAATTTATTTGTCCGTGCAGTTTGGGTCATAAAAGATAAGCCGGCTAGAGCGGTGAGCGTGTTGCGCGGGCGCAACGCCATTATCGATCAAAAACAAATAAGTCATCAAAGGCAGGTGTCCGGTAGCGGAGCAGTATACAAAACTAAATACACTATCGATAACGCTTATCGACAAAAATAATGCGCATCACTATGCCCGCCCATAAGACCCCTGGGTGAGAGAGAGAGAGCAAAATACTCGCTTCACAGCTCCGACGCAAACTGGACGGAGAAAAAAGTTATACTATAAGTTGGACTTAACGAGGTAACGTTAAGTGAATTTCCCTCACAACACCAGCATTAACTCTGCTGTTATTAGGCAGAAATAGACGTGGCGGTGGTGCCTCCGGATATAAACCACGAAGGGTTTGGTTAAACCTACCTACTACTTTGGTTAAGCCTACCTGAATAATACTGTTGTTCCTTTTTTTCATTACCTAGGTACATACAGTTCTAGACAAGGATTTTATTATTATTGTAGAGCAAATCTACTTCAGAGTATCGTGTTCAGTTTTCAAGTGTTTATTAATCCATATGTGAGGCACGCATAGTCCCGCGGCTTGTGCAGATCCCAACCAATTTCTAAAATTAATCTACGTCGGGCGCGGTCAAGGCATGGATGGGTGACCGCTAGTGGCTAAATTTCATGCGCGCTTCTATGCTTCGGACGTCATTAAGCCGTCGCTTCCGGTTGCTATTATCCACGGACGGCAGTCATTAAGCCACGTCGGCTTTATGGGCGGTTTTAAAACATCGGACATGGGTCATCGGACATCGATTTAAACCCATACATCCCTTCATCAGTCAGCATTGGATCATGCTCCAATTGAGAGGAAAGACCCGTGGCCACCAGTGGCACGCAAATAGGTATGCTAAAACGGGACATTTTTGCCTTTCGGTGCGGACTGTCCCGCACAAATCAGGATGCACGGTCACTTCAGTTATACAATATGCGATGCGGTCACGTCATGTAACGTTTCATACAGCATTTGCAGCGGACCGACCTTCGCCCGACGGCGCGGCGCGGCTGTCGTCGGATATATTCGTTAGGGGTGTGCGAATAAATGGAACGTACGAAGCAAGTTCCGAATCTATTTCCGAATCGAATATAAAAATTCGATTCGGAACTTGAATCGAATAATTTAAATTTTCGACAGTTCCCGATTGATTCTAAAAAATTCGAACAATTCGATTTTTCTGAATTATTCGCGAATTATTATATTATTTGCAAATATTCGAGTATTTTGAATTCAGAATTTGTTATGTTCGATATTCAAATTTGAAATTACGGATTCACTCACTTTTTTTACTACTTTTTTGCATGATAAATTACAAATTATAGAGATATAATACAAGACAATGTATTGTTTACCTACTGTTTTTTTTTCATC
>DWJS01000849.1:0-10094 GCA_018248975.1 Codatractus imalena | reverse complement strand
ACAAATAAATAATTTAAAATAATGGTACTCATGGAGCTGGAGCTGCTTCAGACCACACGTTCTCATCGTCTATATAAATTTCGCAATAATATTTTAAAACTTGGTATAGATACACAGTATATTCACGTACTTGTATATATTAAATATGACCATTACTCTGTAGCTTGAAGCACTGACACGGAATTCACATTTCAACGAAAATATGTCGCCTCCATTTAGCCGTGCAATAAAACTTCCAAATAACTGCAAATGTAGTCCACCGTGAAGGTGGAAGATAGGAGCAGCGAAACTGCATTACGAGGTACATTGGATCGGCGCCAGCGCATTCGGCTGTCGTGAGAATTGGAAAACAAACTGTCGGAAAACTAAAATAAACGTTCACGTGTGCAGAGCAAGTTTAAAGTGGTGTCATAAACAAATACTCTTTGTTGTTTGCACCCCCACAAACAGTGGTTGGTATAGATTGATGTTATCTAATTTTATTGTAGTTTAAATAATATTATACTATTACGAAATAATATTAAAAATCCGGGTACTTACTTCCATGAGAATCTACTCGGACAAAGAGGGTACCCTCGAGACCCGCACCTGGGACAGGTTCGGGTCTCTATATATGACCTATATGTGTCTGTAACCGTAGAATATGATAGCTGCTAGGAAGGCACGAAATCCTGTAATTCATTATTGTTTAATTGGTATATCTTTTTGAATTAAATAATTAAACGAATCTTTAGTGGTTCGCCCGCCATAAGCGCTGTTATGTTTTGGTTTGTAGAACGTTAGGGAAAACACTAGTCGAGCTTAGCAGTCAGGGGAAAAATGCAAAGTCGGGTAGGACACCGGTCAAAGGGGCTGATTACAGTTACTGACATGTTAACATGAATATTCCGTATGGTGGACTGCATGTTCGATAGTTAATGCACTTCAATTCATGTTGATACTCGTAATACAGCACATATGTACATATATGTATATATTAGTAGCATATAGCACTTACATAACGTTACTTAGTGTTGTTTGCCTACTAACCTACATCTGTCATAAGGATGCGTTGTGTGGCAGATTAAAGCAAATGATAATTTCATTGTTTTTGTTGTATGACTAGTAGAAAACAAGCATGCAGTCCAACTGGTAAGTGGAAAGTGCCGCCCATGAACTGACTCTTCAGATAGGGTTGAAGACTCACTAAAGATCGAAAGTTGTATTGCGACCCTTAATGACTCCTTAAAGCCTCGTTCAAGTGTCTCTCCTTTACCACAAAACGCACATTACCTTGAAAAGCACATACGTCTAGTATTAAGGTCTTCTAATCCAAAACTCTATGACAACTATGACTTTCCTGTCACCCTGAGTGTATTAAGATACTTATTAACAGCAAGGGGAAATTGTGCAAAAGTAGAGCGTATTATATTACAAGTCCTGATTTTGAAATTTTTAATGAAAATACACAAAGAGCCCTTATCGCCACGCTGAAAGCAAACCGACTATCAAATAAGATCTGTAATGTCACCGACATTGTATTTCCTTTTGACGGGACTAACAATAGACACAAACGTTATCTATAAAAAGACTTGGTTGGAGATCTTTGAACTATTTGAATCTAACTATAGCATAAATAAGAACTACTAAGTTATAATTTTAACTAAGTATATTTACTAATGTGGACACTTTGTGTTTTCAAGATGTAGATTTATAACATACTTTATAATTCCAAAGAGGTCTAAAACCAATAAATTTGTCTAGTTAGCCATTTTACCCCGATGCCATAGAGTGTTATAAGTTTATAGTGTACATCTGTGTGTCTGACTGTCTATGTTTCTGTCTGTAGCATCCTAGCTGCCACACAGGTGAGCATAATTCTCTAATATGATCTACAATATATATTGTATACAATAAATAGAAACTAAAATGACAAAAATAAGAAAGGCAATTACATTATAATATATATATGATAATGTATGAGATCTGTGTATACATTAAATTTACTTTAGAGATTATTAAAGTGATAGCTTGCTAAATCTAAAACTATTTTCTCATAAAAATCAATTGTACAAATTGTAAAAATTACTAATGTACCTTATGTTTTTACATTAATAATCGCAGACCATAATTAGCTGCTCGAAACTCAAAATTCTCTCCCTGAATTTGCTGCATAAAGCCAAAACTGTATCTTTTATATCGAAGCAAGTGGAGCAACATCCACATATGAATAGGCCATTCAAACAAGTGTTTGCTTTCGCTTATTTCCTTCAAAACACATGAAAATTGCTCTCACGAGGCTTTTGGTTGCTCACTAAATGAAGTTTTGATCTATGTACATATGTTTCCTCGAAATGAATCAAATATTTTTGATCTTATCCATCGAATGGAATCGTTAATATCTAGACTACGCGATGAATTCAGAATGTTCCTCGTTTGGGAAGGATGTCAAAAACTGCAATATAAAACCAGAATTATATCTTTGGTATCCAAGCCAATGCCAAATGGAAATAAACAGAGAGTTGTGCGTAATAATCGTCTCGAAATAAGTGAAGCCATGTTGAAGATTCGACGCAATTTTAGCAATATGCGTAAGATTCTTTGTTATGCATAAATCGTTTTTGAAAAGACAATTTAACACCGAAAACCATACCTAACTATATATATTCGCTATTATTAAACACAAAAAAAGAGATTATATATTTCAAAATCTCAAATTTCCGAATACAGATATCATATTTACTCATTGCACAAGACACAAAAAGAAAATTGCATTTATCAAAATATAAAATTTTGAGAAACGGATACGTGTTCGTTGGGGACAAAAACACTTTTTGATAACACTGAAAGCTGTCTTTACATTTTACGAATATAAGATCCGATTACACATGAATGATGCTTTCAAAAGAGTGTTTCCAATCTTATTTGGTGTAACTCACGTGAAAATTACTTTTGTGGAGTTTTTTGTTGCATAGTACACATACGTGTTAATGACTACAATTTGCCTTCCTTCGCTAACTGGTATTGTGTTACGTCTAATTAACAGGAGAACTTCGCAGCTTGCCAGTAATTGGGTCTTACGAGTGCCACTTCTTCATATTTACACACTGTCATGTACTTGCGTAATTGTCTTCAAGACGTTGTTTGAGATAGGTGTCTTATGAAGCCTTGAGTGTTGTCTTTGTTTGTAGAAAGAAACCCGACGATTCGTAGATTCGTTTTGTTTTTGTCATAAACTGTGTTGTGTCTGTTTAGGAGTATAAATACATTTTAGGAGAAAGTAACAATTTCGATAGATAGACACACCTTATTGACGATCGTTAAGATTATTGGCTGAGTTTGGATTTTCCTTCGTTCTTGAAGCATTATCATTATATGCAAGGTTTCCTTAGTTGCTATAAACTGTCATACCGCCTACCTTAATCTTCATATCATAGACCATCTTCCACATGACAGACAAAACGAATGACAACGGACGGATGCTTGCAACAATATGCGCCGCGAATAGAGATCCGCTGGATAATTGAACCAGTTTCCACCTATTAGTTGCACAAGAATTCCTTCCACGTACGGACGTCAGGAATAATCTATCAGACAATTCCCAGGTGTCGGCAGTACAAGTGCGGGCACTGACGGGTGTTGTCCATACAAGTGGGTCATGGGCCGCATTTCTTGCGCGCCCTCACGTCGGCATATCCTTTACTTCGATGGAATATCTTATTAAGTTAAACCCCACGGGCCGATCGACTTGCTCGCTGCGTGTAACATCTATTCTTAATTAAACATCCTTTGGAGAAGGTTGCGCTGCTATTTTGTTTATAGCAAGCATCAGATTAGATAATGGTGACACTCGCCAAAGCTACGGCGAGAATGTTCGAACGGAAGTCGTATTTAAGAGTAAGTATGTTTCATAATTTTTGTTTCAATTAAGTGCCTGAGCTGAAGCATCGGGGTATAGTATAGTCCAATTCACAACCGTTTCATATCCCTGCCCAGATATTTATTTTTTATTACCAAGATTCACGGAATTTTCAAACCATCATTAATTACTTTTTAGTCGTTTTGAAATATGATTTATCATTTTATCTTAGTATTAACAAAATAATAAACTCACACAAACAGTTCTTATTATCAATTCAATATTTTTATCGTGACACACGGTTACATTACCTGCTCTACATTATTTTTACCCTCGTGACTCTATAACAATGTCGAGAGGCTGAGGATATTCGAGGCTAAACTTGTCACGCAAAGCCACGCCCTTCCCGCAAACAAAAGCTTGGTAAAATAATTTAGAATCCTTTTGTCATCTTCGCTCGCAAATATTATATTACTAAGACAAAAAATATTATAAAGCAACATCTATCATTCTATTTTATAAAACGACGGACGCAAACAAAACGTTCAATAAAAATTTCAACCAACGACATTTTTACGTTGAATACGCGAGGCTGAAAGTGCATTCTTCAGAGATAACAGACGGCTAAGGCAAAGTGTGCCATCATGGTGATGGCAAATTTTTACGCTCGCATTGTTAAAGCCACTAGAAACTGATAGTAAGGGTAGATGAAGAACGCATGCGCGGCTCCCAAGGACACGCGCCGCGCCTCAGTCTGGCGGGAGGCAGCGCCGCGGCTGCCTGTCCTCTGGACGTCCATGTCCCACGATGCGAAGTGCCGCAGTGCCCGACGCGTAAGTCCGCCCGGAGCACCGTATGCCAGACCCAGCCCCAACCCCGGCTCCGGCCCGCAGAGCGACCTTAAGCACCGAAGCCCCGCGGTCGCTCCGATTCAGTCTCGTAATTGGATTTTCTCGTTCAATAGGCAACGTTATGCTGATTTGATTGGCGAGCGCTTTCCGCTTGGATATTGCAGCTTGCTTCCTTCACTTCCTTTCGGAGCCTAAGCTTTGTGTGTAGTTGCTTCTTTTGGTTTCTAAAAATTGATACGGTATCGAATGGAGGGCGATATGGGGACTTACGTAACATTGCATTACGGAGTCACTGGTGCATTACAATCCGATAATACTATCGGCATGCGAGTGTAGGTTAGGCGGCGAACGTTGAGTGTGTGAAGTTCGTTGTGAATATGACATGCTGGGAGAGTGTTGGCCTACTGGGCCCCTGTGCGCTACTCACTTCGTCCGACGTCCGGGTGAGTTCTATTCCAAATAATTTCAAGGTCGCACTAGATCCGCTTGTTGATTGGATTGATATTTGGAAAGATAACTGAACCAAACGTAATTTTCCAGACCAGTGAATATCCCTGGAAGGTGGTTTCTAATAATATCAAATGAAATTAAATTCGCATACAACAGAATTTTTCGTTCATAGAAATAGGGTTAATAAAATTCAACCAATATTAACTAATTACGTAAACAAATTCACGGAGACAAAAGTGTTTTTCATAAACAGTATCATTATGCGAGTGTTATCTTTTCCTTCGTTGATCATCTATGTTTTGGTAAATAATCTTAAATTAAACATCGTTTGTTTAATGATTTAATTTACTACTATTATGATACTACAGTCGTACTCGAGATCTCTTAGGGAGAACTGCTGCGTAAATATGGTATCTATAGTGCTGTTGACGACAGAAGAAGTACTTCAGAGAAACGGATTTTGGAAACGTTTGGACACTATTTGGATTACACAGGAAATGGAACCATTTGAAGAAGTAAAGCCCGAGCATGTGTATTCGAAGCCTCTTTCAAGAGACTTTTATTACTCAAAGTTTCCAGATATACCCAGAAGTGAATCTGAAGATGAAAATTCTCTGACTGTCAACGGATTCAGAACCAAACACCAAGAGTGGAAGTCGAAGATAGGCATTCGAAAATTTGTGCTACGAAAAAGACATTCGAGCCAATCAAATTACAGTATTAAATCTGGTAATAGCACAGCATCTTTAAATGATATTACTAATAAAATATTAACGTTGGTACAAAATTCTGTCGAGAAAAAAGAAACGACACAAGACAATAATGACGAAAAAGTGCGTGCATTTTTAAACCGTCTTATAGAAAACATTCCGCCGCCAACCATAGAATATTTAGAAGATCCGAATAGCTCAATTATAAAAGCTCAATATCAGGCAGATTTAAGTGACGTAGACTTGCCGGATTATGCAGATTTTGAAAGAGATAAAATAATTCAGCATAATGATGAACAAAGTTTAATTCCAGCCACGTCAACTTTGAAAAGGTCAAAGCGAAGAGTCAGTTTCAGTTTAAATTCATTAAAATCTGATTTGGATAGAGAGTCCTGGTATGAAACTATTTACGGAGTATCCGATTTAGTATCGAAGAGTAAAGATGAGAACAGTGAATCTTGTAATTTGCAAAAAGAGACAAGTGATTCTGATTGTTATATATCTTGGTCGGACGTTGTAAATATGTGTGGAATAAGTGATAGTATTTTGAAAAATCAAGAATCTTTAGAAAATATTGTGAGCAAGTCACATGGTTTAGGAACGGATATAGCAGATCTAACACAACAGGATGAGGAAGTTCAATACACGAAATTTGCCATTCATAAGATACATCAAACTCTTAAAATACAAACAGGAATAACGGATACCTCGTCCATGAACGATTTTAATTGCGAATATGACGAACGTCAGTTGAAGACTGCTTCAGAGTTAGATCCCGCTTTTTATAGAACAATTTATCGTATAGCTCCGGAAGACGATGATTTGGTAAATGTAGCACAAATATAGAGATAACTGTGTAAACTATCATTTTGTATTGGCAATAAAAGTATCTCATTAAACGATGGGGCTTATTATTTACATCCTATTATTTGCTTGTTTAATCTCGATTTCTTAATCTTCAATGTTTGTAGTAAGTAGCTTTTATTAATTTACTTATGACACAATTACTTTAAAGACAACAATAATTAAAATTGTTTTTTTGTTTGTTACAGCCTCCAGAAAACGAATTGCAGAAGAATTCAGATCGTGTGCTCTCCGAGCACGAGCTACGCGTTCAGAGATCGCTACAGAAGCTCAATGTGCCAGAATGGTAAGTTGTTTTTTCGAATTGTGTAGCTGCTGTCAGCCATAGTGGCCTTGACAGCTTTACCGGGTTTTTTGAGGCAAGCCTCGGGGCTTGACGGGACTGACGGGGCTCAAGCCTCGGGGGAGAGTAGACTATGGTCAGGAAGGGAGCATGGTAATTATCCAAAATGTTTTGTTTGTACCTGTTCTTGTGGTTTTGTTTTTTGATGATTCGCGTAGCGATACGGTCACTATACCGCTCTGACGAACAGAGAGCTTAGGGTTCGATCCCCGGCCAGCCAGAAATCTACGTTCAGGGTGTGGGAGTATGTGTGCCGTCCTTTGGTATTTATATGGCACCAACGACACAGGGAATCCTAGGTTAGGGCAATTATTGTAGAATTGTAGAATCTTAAAAAAAAGAATAAAAGATCAAATATAGAGAGAGTCAAATTATAGAGAGCGATTCTCTACTGCGCCTTTAACGTTAACTCTACTTTTGATTAAAAAACATACGATCAAATGAGGGATTAAAGTCGGATTTGTGGCTTGATATCAAACACCACCACACCTATCTCTTCTTTGTCTTGGTTTGAAGAACGCTTTGAGGCGTGTATGTAATCTTTAGGGGTAGCATATCTAGCTGATTTCGGATTACACTTCAAGTTTATATGGGGTTACAGGAACCCATAAGCGGCAGTGGCCATCTACTTTCAGGTATACTCATTCCTTGTTAGTTCTAGTATTCTTCTATGTTACAATAAAGTGGCCTTTAACTTCTCATTCTGAAATGAAAGCTTAGCTGTGAGGCTTAGCTTAGCAACAGGCTATTGACAATATACCGCTAAACGTACGCCATACTCATATACTCGTTTTCAGTATCCGTCCCAAACTCTTAAAATAAATGATTAACTTTTGACAATACCAGTTATTACAGTATAATTTATGAATTTATTCGAGTTTCTTTTACATAGTTTACTCGTATCAAAGTTATATTTGCGTGCCGACATGAAGTTAAAGCAACAAAGTCTATGTACTTTTGCTGATTTTCATGGCAACATTTCATGTTGTAATGTAAATAATGTTATTATACTTTGTATGTGGGTAAGAAAATGAAATACAAATGAATCTGAAATAGAAACCACGAACTGAAGTTCGTGAACATGAACATATTGAAATATGTTTTAGTTATTTTTTGCACGTTTTATAAAGAATTTCTTTTGACATCGTTATTTCATATTGATTATAATTAAACTCGTTCACGAAGGGTTTCGTACCACCGTCATTAAGATCGAACGAACGTCAATCGAAACATTATTATTACATCGTAAAAAATATTACGATACCCTTCGTGTGGGTACTCGCACGTCGTCGCAATGATAAAACAGATAGCGTTAGCGATAGGACCTTATATGTATTTTTTTTAAATAAAGCTTTAATTTTAATTTTGGAACGAAGTTCCTTATGGGACGATGCGGAGAAATACCCTAACCGGGAAAAAATGTCCGTAACGTAAGATTATCTATATATTAATACGTGAAGCAAAAGCTGTGGACCCCTTTTTACAAAAATTGCGTGTACGGAAAGGGTATGAAGTTTGGCACACTTATAGTTTATATGTAAGAGAAGTGCAGAGCGCTAATATTTTTCAATAATAATACTTATAAAGTACATTAAATCAATAAATAAAACATTACACACACTACGATGCATTTGACACACACATATATCATTATTTACATTCGTACAATGTCAAGTTGCCAAACAGAGATTGTCCGCAAAAAACCTTAAAATGTCAGATTGACAGAATCTTTGAGAAAACAACGTTAATAACGTTCAAATTTAAAAATATGTAATTTACGGTGGAATTTCGACCGCATGCTGGAACACTAGTCTATATAAATCAACGCCATCTATGTCGATATTAGGGCTACGATGCGACTACCCACACGAAGTGTTACATTGTAATATTTGGTTACTATATCTGGCGATATTTGTGTATGTGATGTGTTTTTGTTATATCTTAATTAGGGTCGTACTGAACACTTAATATACGAGCCCGACTCGCACTTCACCTATTGACACCTACAGGAGACATCCCGACTTAGTCTTTAGGGATAGCAACGCGTCTATGGCTGAACTCACATAGAACTACAATCGTATCTAGATTCATTACATATAGATGTCCATGGGCGGCAGTCACCACTTACCATCAATTGGGTGGCATGAAACTTTGCCATTTTTATTGTATGCTATGCAATGTTAAGCAACGTCGGGCGCGGTCAGTAGTTGGATGGGTGACCGCTAGAGGCTGTAACCCGTACACCCCTCTGCCAATCCGCATTGGAGCAGCATGGTAGAGTATGCTCCAGACCTTCGTTTGTGGGGGAGATTTGTGGCCAGCACTGGCACATAAAAAATGGGTTGCTCTATTAAAAAGAAATCAAAATATAACGCACTAAGACATTTTTATATACGGGTAGGTACATACTGTATGCCCTCGTTGAGTACAATGGCAATGTCGTCCAATCGGCTGTGGATTCTATTAACCCTTATAAGGGTACAGACAATTAAAATCAGTCCAATGATACGAGTGACGTCACTGCTTTGATATCATTGCCTGTTACAAGCGCTACGTGGAAGTAGTAACCAAACAGATACCTAATTAGATTTTTTTTTTTTTCGAATTGTGTAGTTGCTGTTGGCCATAGAGGCCTGGACAGCTATACCGGGTTTTGAAAATCAACAGTGTGACAGTCTTTGATTAAAAATTCAATATCAACTAAGAATATCATATGAATAAGCCCATGCCACTGTTTTTTTTATTTTTAACACATTTAAAAACACTGATGTTCTCAATTCAACTGTCCGATGATGGACCGAGTTTGATGATGTTTTCATCCCCTTTTAAATTTGTGCCATTTAATTTGATCAAGATCTAACAAGTCCTTATTGAGTTATTCTTAATAATGCGTAATTGATTGATTTCGATTTTAACTGTATTAATGTTTGTTACCACATAACTCCATCATTTATCAACCAATTTGACACGCAGAGGGTTCCGGGTTCGATCCCCGGCCAGTCAGAAATTTAAGTGATGAATTTAGATTTCTGTTCTGG
>DWJS01000848.1:0-10095 GCA_018248975.1 Codatractus imalena | reverse complement strand
ATATTTCATTGGTGTCATATTGATATAATAAATGAGAAGAATCCAAAGACGTTGTCTTTCCTATATATACTTGTATGTATGTTTGAGCTAGATTCCAACTTAGTCCCATCTAGAATGCATGCCAATTTTCATGACGATTTGTTAAACGTTATAGAATTTCATGAGGACAAACAAACATTCATTTTTTTATACATACTAATCATCTAAATTAGATAACTGACACCGTTTTTTTGTTATGTATGTTTAGTAATCATGTATTTAGTATAATGTATGGAGAACACTTAAAATTAAAGGTTGAGGGTGTAAATAAAATAAATATTATTCTTGGCATAGTTGTAATTAATTTTTAATCAATTTTAAGTAACAAAAAAGATTCCGCTCATTTTATCTATTATCTTAAACGGGAACGCTAGACAAAGCGAAACTATCGTAAAACGAAATTACTTACAAAAATATGTATTCAATCATAATAATAAGTTTACACTTAACTAAACAAAAATCAATTACAATATCACATTTCTACTTACAATAGAGAGATATTGGCGATTTCATTCCCTTAAAACCGAAGAAATAAAAACTTTTGGATAAACTCTTGGCTCATTGTCATGTCATCAAACACTATACATAAAAAGTGCAAGCACTCATAAAACAATTCGGAAGAGAAAATATTGCCGTAGATTACCATAAAAACAATGTACCATGAATTGTACAAGAACTTAAACTTAGCTTTTGGCTAAATTTGTGAAGATTGACAGACGGCTTTTCGGCGATTCCTAAGGAACCCAACAACGTCCGGATCACAAATAACCACAACCTAATAATTTATAACCTAATCAAAGATCCATAGCAAATTAATTTAGACGAAAGTGTCTCGAAAAATACTCGCCATCCAATCCGTTTCCTATCACATTTTCTTTAATTCTTTAACCACTACGTCGTTTCGAGTTAAGAAAAACAAATCAACAATTTCGTATACTTCAAATTAGTCTAAATTAACATTCTTGCTGATCACAATCGAGTTTATATAGCAACCAATATCTATAGTACCATTTTCTTAAATATTTCCTACCTTATGTATCCTTCCCAATTTGTTTTCATGTTTGCTTTGTTTAACTAAGGTGTTAGTTATTTCAACACACTTACTATTTCATAAAACAAAAACACATTCCGATGCCTTTTTCCACTTTTACCTTTCCAATGTTCTTAATTTAGAATTAGATATTCAAATATAGATAATTCAAATAGTTTATCTCGATTTTGATCAACAAGCACTAAAAAAAATTAACGGATTTTTTACTGTTAAGTACAAACAAGATTCTTAATTGATTTCACCAACTTTGAACACCATATTCAGATGTCACTTTTTAAAAATTAAAAAGTTAAAAGTGATATACAAATATTTAAGAATACTATAGATATAATTCCGTTTTCCAGCTACCAGATGTCATCTTACGCCTAATAAAATTGAGCATAAGCAGTTTAGAATTAAAAAAATCAATAAATTTCAAGTTCTCAAAAAAGTTATCATATTTACAAAATATGTACACGTGCCTTCGTCCGAACGAATGGGATTGAAAAATAAAGTGATTTTGGCCACCCGTTGATTTTTACAATTTTATTATACAAGGGCGCATAGAAAATGTATTCAGCCTTCAGCGTTGTAAATAAGATCAAAAATGAGAATCATTCTCATTAAATTATTAATGATTAACTCAATAACACAAGAATCTTACACAAACCAACAATTTAAGTACAAAATTATATAAATTACACTTCATAGATAAACCTAAAATAATATTTCTTAAGAGACTTATTGGGCATTCTACTTAGTTCTAAGACTTGCATGGGTCTATTTTATTGATTACAGAAATCAGATGACCGTTAACGACAGTGACGAATGCCCATTTGATATATATATATAAAAAACAAATATTAACCATACTTACGCATGGTAACAGTTACAAAATAAGTACGTATCGAACCTGAAGGAAGACCACATTTTCTAGAACTGTACAAATTATAACCTAATCGAAGTGCGTTAGATACTGAAATCACTAAATAAAATATTCGATCTAAGTAGGAACTGAGTGCTAATGTGGTGGTAAGAGATCTGCGTCTAGCATAGAATATCTTAAAGAATACTTTGAAATGCAACTGAAGAATGTACCACCGAAGAACAGAGAGAAGAAATAAGGACTTTGAATATTGAGTAATAATGAAGTATTTGTGATGCCCTATAATTGTAAAACGTTGCCTTTCAAGTCCTCTATACTCTACGGTAGCACTAGTGATTGATAACACAATCTATTATCGATATTGTTATTACGTAATTTGTCAGGAACTCCCATTTCACTTCATTCAATAATAACATCGCCTATACAAAAATCGAAAACAATATAAAAAAATAATTTGGCAGACAAATTGTGATGCAAGTTCACTAAGAGTTAGACAATGTAAAATGTAATTCACTAGAAAGTAAAATAGGATATATTCAGTACATTTTAGGTACACATAAAGGTCGAAATTGTGAAACTCACAGGGCACCTAAGGAAATTTATTATGCTTATAAAGCCATTTTTATTATGCATTTATTATTATTTATGTATTTATTAAATTTCAATGAACAATTTCAGGAAACATTATTGCTGAATACCTATTAGCATTCCATGATAAAAATTAGTTTTTAGTCAAGCCAGTACCGTTTATCAGTCTAGAATAAATTTGATTGTAAATCTCTTGCAAACCGGTTGTTACTCATATCATTCAAATACAGGTCCTATTTCATACATAATTAGTAATTACTGTGCTTCAACTAAAACTAATTAATAACCGATACCATTCACATTTGATTCAATATTTGAAATCACATTTCATACATTTGTTATCTACTCACAAAATTCAGAGTATTTATACACAATATCGATATAAGTCTAAAACATGAATTTCGCTTCACTAACGAATTTCGTATTTCATACATTCATAATACCACTGTCTTCGAGAGCGAGATTCTAAACATTTTAATAATATTTCGTTACTTTAAAGTCTAATAATACCATCATAAGTACTAAGTGTAACTACTGGGGAACGGCAAGGAAGTTACTGCTTGTCTTTGTGAGCTAGGGAGTGAGGCAGGATGTGTTCAGCGGGCAGAAGTGCCGAGGGTTGATGAGCGTAGTTCCGTATTTGATGTAGCGATATCAGTTGGTTAGGAAAAGAGTTCGGTTGCTGTTTTCCTTGCTGGAAATGGAGAGGGTCGTAGAGGTAAGGTCGTGTAGGCAACGCGCTATGATGCGAGAGACCGTTTAGGTGCGGGGCCATCGAATTTATTGGCGTGAACGCAGAGTTTGCCGCGGACGATACCGGGGGCTGAATGCGGTCATCTTGGCTCTCGTGCTGTGTGAACAAGGCCCGTTGCTGCTGCAGTTGCTGCTCGTGATGATCGTCGCTCTCCCGTTGCTGATGATATCCTCCCTCGTCCGACATGTGAGCCGCAGAATCCGGGCTCACTTTGGGCCAGTACGGGTGCTCGGCGAACGGAGCCGCAGTCGGCGCAGCCGCCGCCAAGGACCTGTTGAGACCACTCAACCCCAATGCGGATATTGGCGGCCGCTTATCCGCTCTCTCGGCATGTTTATTCATGTGCTTACTTAAGTACGTCTCTTGAGTGTAGCTCTTGCCGCAATACTGACAGATGTGGGTCTTGAGATGCTTGGACTCCTTGTGTTTGGGAATGTGTTCGAGAAGGTCCTTCTCGTGCGTAAAGCACTTGTAGCAGGAGTTGCACTTGAAGGGCTTGTCGGTTTGGTGGCAACGGCTATGGCTTTGGAGGTTCGAGAGCTGGGAGAAGGCCTTCGTGCAGCCGATCTGGGTGCAGCGGTAGGGCTTGTCACCTGTATGCGTGCGGATGTGCTGCTGCAGATGAGACAGTTGGGTGAACTTGCGCTGGCAAATCTCGCAGCGATACGGCTTGATTCCTAAGTGGATGCGCGAGTGTTGGGCCAGGTACGAGGAGTTGGCGAATGCCTTGGGGCATTGCGTGCAGCGGTACGGCTTCGCCTCTCGAAGGTGGATTTGCGTGTGCAGCTGAAGGTCTGCTTTGGAGCCAAACACCTGGAATAATAAGAAAATGACTCGTTAACATTTTATTCGTATCAAGCATTTCGTTGATCGGGGTTATATTTGAGAAAAAGAAAACAAGACGGTTGCAAAGTAACATTTTATTATTGATTACATATTTTAAATAATTAATTAAATTAAAACTAGTAGTTCTATATCAAAATTTTCCAAAAATTAGAGCGAAAAATTTGAAGTAGCTCATGCATAACTATCACATAATAGGCAGACGAGACCTGTCGCAGACACGCACTAGCGCATATACGACAATAAGGTGTAAAAACTCGCAAGTAAATAAATTTGACTATCATGTAACTGCTTAAAATTCATCATCGGGCTCATCAGAAAGTGAATTTTGCCCTTGAACGACATCCGCAGGTAGCCGGAACAAATTGTGCTCGTTGCGGGCGAAGCTATTTTTTTATTTGCTCAAGAGACGAAGACGGTAATAAAGGCAGGATGCCACCTTCACGGCGTTTTTCACGCACCTTGATCACCAAGACTTCCTCAAAGTTAATCTACTGGCCAATCCGCGTAATTACGTTTAAATTTCGTGTACGTTTTCCCGAATGCATAATATTAGTTAATTGTTTGTTGAGAATGGGACTTTGACGCCTTATTTTAAGTGTATGATTGAGCCTATTTTCGCATGACCTGGCAATAGGTATGCGCGTGCCGACGGGTACATCTATAATGGAACGCCGGTACTCTTCGCACATTCAAAAGGCTGTTTCGGTACAACATTGATACTCATTGTGATATTCCAAATTAGTTTCTGAGCTGAAACCCGCACGTCATCCTACCGACACGTTTTATTCGCCGCCCAACAATGAAACTATGGGCCACGTTCCTTCGGGCACCGAATCTATTGCTGATGAAACACGACTCAATTTCAACTCGTCAATCGAATTTTATTATCGCAATCGCAGCGATATTAATCTTGGGGTAATAGCAAATAGAGTTCAAATTACGTCATCATCCTTTGATAGTGGTCGACGAAATCTGCTTAGCAATGAATGGAGTTTAAAGTGCCCGTGATTCGGTTACGAGTGCAAATGATTTTGATCTCTGACCAGTTGATTTTAGAGATGATAATGTTGATTTGGGTAAAGATGGTTGCGGGACGACTTAGTTTACTAGAGCTATAGGATACGGTAGCACGTCGCATGACTTGACAGAAACGCGAGACACGAACGCGATTGGTCACAGCCTGAACATAATTAAAGTTTGGAGCACTGCTTAATGGCATGAGGCTGGAAATTCGAGGTGGTGGCTGACTTTTAATAGGTCTTCGTGAAGGATCGATTCACCGCAAAGGAATCTGTGTTAAATTGAAGTATTATAGTACAACTTTCAATGAGGTTGATGCTTTTAGGTACACACTACGACACAAGATAATAAAATACGGCTCAGTTACTCACACACTGAAGCAACGACTAAAACAAAACTAACACATTACAACATAGTAAAAACATTAAACAAATTGATCAATTTGTTCCACTAATAGCATTAATGATTTATGGAAGCACATTAAACACTTAATTGAAACACAGGCAGAAAAAACACACGAAAAAGCGTCAAAAGAACGAAGTAAGAAAAAAAATATGACAAGAAACCATAATAAATAAGTCGGATTGTCAAACACAACGGCACATGAACGGTAAACGATTTAAGACAGTCTGTGAGGTCATTTATTTAAAGAACTCATGAAAAGACTTAATTATTAAGTATTCTACGTTAAAGTTAAATTAATTTAACTAAAACCAAATATTATTCAACAATTCGTTTAGCTTTGGCTTTGTTACCAATGATGACCAAGATTGTCTTACAACCGAGCCACCAACCTCGTGATCAGAGGCCACCAGCAGACCCCACTGGGTAGGATCGCTAGCACTCCTCGGGTACCGGAAACCTGGGTCACTTGGATCCAGAGGGTCCGAAATAGTCTTTTTCCTGCCACGCCTATCACCACTTCCTGGGACCTGGTTAATTATGTAAATTTTGACTGGGTTGCCAATGATCTGTATAGTTCACATTTAAGGGTCACATTGCTAGTTTAAACATGAAAGGTTCGACATGAATACAGACATACAAAACGCTCACGCCCAAACTTATTATACGATTCTATAAACAAGTTATGATAGTGATCTACATGATAATACTACATCGAAAACTGATTATGAAAATAAAGTAAACATTATTTGTGAAATATATGATGAAAATAAAAGACTATGACCAATTTGTTGCAAAGAAAACACAGTTGATGAAGATCGCTCATAGCAGCAGCCGCCAAGAGAATATAGGCAACGAAGACTAATCTCAACAGATTCGATAACTCAAGACGATACCATAGTCTATTATAAATATCTTCACAATACGACAAGATAACCAATAACAGGTTACAACATTAGAAATGGCATTAGCAAGCTAACGACATTAAAAACGTCCGACTTCAATCATAAAATCAATTTCTTATATAAGTAAAGCATTATTTTTGTTCATTAAAGAAAGCCTGAACCGATTTTGATTTTCATAACAATACAGCATATCTGTCATACAAAAAATAATGAAATCTGTCAACAATTGAAAATGTCAGTAAATATACATGAAAAAATACTTGGAGGTGAACAAAGACCAATGAAGTGGGTTAAAAAGACAACAAATTAACCTCACACTTGAAGATCGTGACTATTTATTATCCTGTTAAGTAACCAATCTAACTCTCGAATGCTTAATTGTCACTAATTCTAATATAAAATTTTTCATCATCAACCATTTCTGTCCCACTGCTGGGAACAGGTCTCCTCTCAGAGTGAGAAGGTTTTAGGCCATAGTCCACCACGCTAGCCAAGTGCGGATTGGTAGACTTCATACTTGTTTCTTGTCTTTACCACACCTTACAAATCAGAACACCGCAGCTCTTAACCCTGATATTATCAGGCAGAAAATTGTAGTAGTAGTAGTTGTATTCAGAGTTTACCCAGGATTAGACCAAGTTGCTATCAAGTTACTTTTGAGAGTATTTTATAATGAAACGGCATAAAATAATATTTTAGGATTTCGAGTGTAACATGTCTTCTTTTTGACAGAGATTTTGAGCTCGTAAACCCTGAGGTTGTAAGGAGGGTCAATGGATTAATGAGGGTATTAAGGGTGGTTATTCATTATGACACATTTTACACTGACCCCTTAAGGAAAAATGGCAGCGCCGTCATCTCGAGGGGAGGCTGTTTGTCTTGTTTTTATCTCAAAATGTATTGCTATAGCAGATTAAGAATAATAAATCGTTGTTTTTAACCTATTTGCCTGTTATTTTTTAATACTTTTTTGTTATGATGCAATTCGTTTCGTTTTTTGGCCAATATGCGATTGTAATGTTTTAAGCTTCGACTCACACACTCACACGACATACGTCTAAACTAGGATGTAGCGTATGTGGCTTGACACTATACATGAACACCCAAAGCAAGAATATAAATCAAGTCTCGACAGATGGCGCTGATATTTTTCTTGTTTCAAAGTGTTTAGATATTGGTTATGACACGTGAATTACCTCATATTCGTATATTAAGTTACATAAGAGGAGGTTGAATTTACGTCTACATTATAAAAATATTCTTACGTAATTCACTAACATTTTTTCCGGTAATATTCGAGGGGCAATATTTAAATATCAATGAAAAAACGATTAGTGATGTTATTTTACTTTTTTTCCATATTTAGATATGTATAGGTGCCAATAAATATATTAATATTTGTTTAAATCTATAGCATATATTAATACATACATAAGTCATCATATAAAAGTATTTTTTATTAAACATAAGTTTTTTTTTAAACTAACTCACAATCATGGTGAATTAATGTCTTTATGGACAAGTAAGATAGTAAGCTACACCTTCTATTCATTTGATTAATAGATATAGGTACTTTTGACAATATAGTTATAGGATTCTTTAAACACATTTCTTTAGAGAACATGGAGGGTGACAAAAAGGGGTCCCGACTGGCCGGCAGCCGTTTTTGTCGTCATCCAAAATTATTATAAATCGGTAGCATACTTCAGCTGTTTATCTGCGGATTCGGCCCGAGGCATTCCCCTAATAAGGCATAGTTTTTGCTCAACAGGATTAATTCTAAATCCCTAGATGGTGTTTTTGGGCGTGTTCCAACGTTGAAAAATTGGTTAATTTTATCGGATCGTGAATAAAAATAAATTGTTTCTACAAATAAAGGAGAAGTACAAATAAGTAAAAATCACGTCACCACAATCAATTTTACGACGAGTACTTTGTAGTTAGAGATAGCATTAACAGCTTTTTATTACTCGCGGTGAATTAAATTATAAATAATTAGTACTAAAAAGTTTAACCGTTATAAGCTAAGCTTTGTATTACGCGTATATGAAGTGGAAGTATCTGGGGAATTACTTAGAGTATCTTACGAATTAGTAACAATTAGTACTAAAACCTTTAACGGTGGTAAAACTCTTCAAAGTAAGCTAAGCTCATACTATGAGTATCTGAACTTGAAGTATCTGGTGAATTAGTTCTTTTGGTCACCAATAGATGGCATTGGCGGAGTTCAGATTGTTATAATACTACAATGTACATTACATTTGTTAAGTCCACAATAATCCTCGGATAGTCTTTTAACAAAGATATGTTTAAATAAAAGACATCTCAATTAATTTGGAACAAATCGAAACAACGGTTGCGTCCCCGAAATTACGGATTTTGATTACAGTAGGTACAAGCGAGGTTTTTAGCGATTTAGATCGAGCTCTCATTAAGTTATCTTAATCATTAGATTAATATTTAGTCATGTTAAATGAAATGTCTTAACACACGTCGAATTAAACAACCGGCTTAACAGGTCGGGCCGCAATGTCCGTATTTAACTCTAAATCTCACTTGAGTGACGGATAGATTTGTACGGTATTATTTAAGATGTGTAAGGGTGTTTTGACTTCGCTGATTCTAAATGTTTGCTTAATAGATATTCCTATAATATTAAATAGTATTAAAAGTAATATGGCTTATTTATTTCTGTTTGAAAACCGCTAATACGGTTTCGATGCAAATTGTACATTTGTATTTTTTAGATCAAGAATTAGGAATGGTTTACGCTTCGTATTGATTTTCAGAAATGTTTAGAATATCTAGAAATATATTGCACTTAGGTAGTGTCATCTGTTGATAACTCCAGCGTCTTAATGGAAGCGCCATATATGAGCTTAGCTTTGTATAATATGAAATATCTGGTAATTGGAACTCATTAATTTATTAGAGTAATTCAACAGCCCAATCTCATCTCCAGGAATCGGTCCTGTTCGAAAATTGGAAGAGGCTTGGGGCATAGGTTGCTCCAATACGTTAAATAAGGTTATTTTTTAAACTTACGGTACGGATACACACATACACACACATACAAAAACAGTCAGATCCACAATAAAATTCATTTCAACAAACACAATTTTTGTCCAAGGATCGAAGCCAGAAGACTTAGCGATTTCACTGGTATACTATAATCACGGCACAACGCATTTCAATCAAAGTGACAACCCTAATAATACAATTAAGGACATCCAACGCATAAACCAAATCAATAAAAGAAATTAATTACGAATCGATTAATTAGAAGACTCGGATAAATTAGATTGGACACCACATAACCATAAAATGAAACGTATTTTCAATTTAATGGCCAATCAAACCATCGTATTTTAATGATTTATAATGGTGTGACCATGAGATTGGCTTAAGTTATATTTTGAGTATGGAAACAAATCTTATGGTATTATAAAATTGATAAGCTATTAAAATGTAATAACACTATTTATTTGTTGCTACTGTACAGACGCATTTATAAACTGATGTTTTGATGGGACTTATGAAGATAGGAAGAGCATAGGCGACATTTATCCTCAAATCTAGGGTTCCAGTAGAAAAATTTAAAATCTAAAATTCTTACCTATGTTTG
>DWJS01000847.1:0-10095 GCA_018248975.1 Codatractus imalena | reverse complement strand
CGAGATAAAGACGGCATCGAAGGAGGAGCTGAACAAGATACAAAAAAATGTTTTTTTTTAAGTGCTTCGAAGATTGGAAAATACTTTGGCACAAGTGTATAATATCCCAGGAGATTACTTTGAAGGGGACAAAATAGATATTAACGAATAAATGAATATTTTTTGTAAATACACAAAATTCGCGATACTTTTTGTACAGTATATGTATAGTTCGTTGACTATTCGTTTCATTTGCAATTTTTGAAGTGTTTTTTTTAATTGCACTTACTAGTACATAGTATAACGCAATATTTAGTATACTTTTATTTGAAAAAGAGATATTAATATCAATAATATAGTATTACTTTATTATTGACTTTATTATTTTTTATTATTGACTATCAGTATAGTCAATAATAAAGAACAATAAATTATGTTTCAATCTATTAAAACACATAAGTTCAACCCGCTACATTACCCGCCCCGCCGATCGCGTCGCTCGTTCCCAAGCGCGCCGCTCGGGCCTGTGTCCTGGAGGGCCGAGAACAAAGTATCGCTGCAGTTGTCTGCATAATTCACTTTATTGCAACTCGCTGCAAGATATCCACTCATAACTCTGCGCTGCTGCCGGATAACGTGTTATTGTTGCAGCGGGAGTCATTTGGGACTCGCTTTGTTAATGCTACCGCGTAAGTATTAAAGGTAAATAACAAAGATCTAGTTTTAGTCTAACTGCAGCGCTCAACTTACAACTAAAAGCATAGAAACGTTTGCGATAATTTGTCTCTAGAGACCGCACTCATCTAAGGAACAACTAAAGCATATACGACGTTACTAAACAAGTGAATACTACATAAAACGCATACGCAAATGAAGAATTACGTAAGTAATCTAATTAAAGTAAACTCTCTGACGTCGGGTGCGTCGGTACCACCGCCACGTCAATTTCTACGTTAGAGTAGTAGTAGTTTGCATCTGCTGTATATGTATTTAAAGGGCAAATAAGTCACCCTATCTTTGGAAACATATTTTCTTCGAAGTTTTCTTACTTCTCAGCAAAAACAACGTTTATAACAAATGATAATCAGAATTAGATTTTATACAGTCATAACTTCGAAAAATCAGAATTTGTATTTGAATCCAATCGTCTGCATTCATATACTGCGTACATATATACAAATATATATTCCGTGGCACTAATGAGCTAGACACTACAAAAAGGTGAGTATAAGTTAAAATTAAAAAGCATCACCTGACCATAACCCATAAACAAGTTATTCAATGAGCAGCGATAACGCCATTATGCAGATAGTGGCTTGTTCAGCCACGATTTACAGGCCCTTCGCATTTTTATGGCAGCCAGCTCCTTATCGGGGCATAACGTGTATTTTATTAGTTGTATCGCCGGAGGTGCTCGAATTCTATGATGTTACGGCCGCCATATTTTTTTAATGCTTCCGGAAGACACGCCGCCTAGCGTGATAAAATGTAAGGCTCGTCTTCAAATAGATGCGGTATCTACGAGTCGGTATTTGGACTATAATTGATACTAGCTAGTATTTTTTATTTAATTAAATAAAGTAATTTAAATATCATACTGAATTACCGTATTTGACCCGTAATTCGATGACAAGTTAGTTTTTTAACCGACTTAAAAACAAGGAGGTTCTCAGTTTTTTTTATGTTACCTCATAACTTTTTACTTGTGAACCGATTTCCATGATTTTTTAAAATTGAAAACTGAAGCTTTCCGTCTAACCTCATTTTAATTTGATCCAGATCTGACGTAAGATTTGAGCTATCCTTAGTAATGTGTATTTAATTGACTTCGATTTCATCGACTTATTATTGTTTGTGACCTCATAATTCTGTCATTTATCAACCGATTTGAAAAAATATTTTTTGTTACAAAATGGAGCCTTTCAAAGATAACCCATTCTACTTACATTGGCATAGGATTTTGGATTTCGAAGATACAACAGAGAACTCCTTAAATTCCATTAGGAAATGTATAGGGAATAAAATATTTCTACCCTTATGTCAATCCAAGACTAGGTACGTATATAGGTAGGTGTTGTGATTGAAGTCGGTTGTTTTTTACGTGTTTGGCGTAGTCATTGTGCATTAACCTGTTAAATGACCACCTGTGTTTGTTTGTTATTTTTTCAATCATTGACTTACGACCTATACAATCACATTGTACGTGTTTTGAAATAACTTGTTGCTGTTAAAATGATTGAAAATACGATTTTTTATAATTACATACAAGTATATCGATTTACAAGTGCATCCATCGGGCACTGCAACTAATATAACATCAAGATGTGAGAAGATTAATGCGAACTGTGTACAGAGAGTCAAAGTTATTGCAGCACAATACAAAGTAAACTGTGTAGAGGAAAATCCATTCTGTCCATACGTCTCTCTATTTAGGACAATTCCCCAAAGTCGTCGCTTGGTTGTGCGCGTGATCACAATGGTTGCTTCGATAATTGTAGAAAGACGCTGCTAGATTTAGTGCTGTCTGTAATAATCTGTAGATACAAATTTAATATGTTATCGTTCTTCTGATTTAAACCGCCATCAGGAGGAGACTTTGGGTTTTTAAGGAGTCTTCAAATTTGTTACTTAATATCTTCGTCATTTGTAAACCGTTTTTTTTTGTAACGAGTTTACTTTCAAGGGGTCTCATTTCAATTTTACTGTCATTGTACTTTGGGTGTTTAAGATACACCAGGGAACTCTTCCAAATCGAATTGGTTTATGACAATCCAAGTGTAAGTCGGTACCTTTAGGTGTAGCGGTTACTTTTAACGTGTTTGACTTAGTAATTATACATAATTACAACACTAAATTACCTAGCTATTGTATCTCATACTTTTACATATAGATATTGACATTTTTTTTTTATAATACCGAAAGATCCTGTTACTACATACGCATATAAGTAAGTAAGTATAAGTAAGTAAGTACATATAAGTAAACATACTGACAAATATTACACTGTTCGTGTGCGGAAGATAGCGGATAATATGGAGAAGAGACTTTGTAAAGTATGTTGGGAGGAACAAAGCCAGTCATCGAACCTACTCCCGTCTCCATCGCGAGTATTTCCGCGGGGAAATCACGTGCAGCGCCGACAAAACTTACTCAAATTTTGTGTTACTTGTCATTCATTATAGAAAGTTTTGAATTTTGTAGAAACAGCGATCCATCAGATAGTCGTCGCTGTGGATCGCAAACGTCATCATGGTGGCGCGTCACTTGACATAAAGTGTAGCGATATTATTGTATTTCTCAAAATATTATGTAATAAAAAGAATAAAATTTTAATTTAAAATTTAATAAAATAGATGAAAAGAAAGAAATCATCACCTTTTCATAAATTTTCACGAAAACGGTAATACTTATTATGAGAGACATAGTGGTAGTACTTATGAGTATTATCGATAAAATAAATTCAGATCGGTCTTGGGTTTCTTGCGTAGAAAATATTGAAAATATCTATTGCACTGCTAAGCACCATGTGCACAGATACGTACCTACTATTAGTACATACAATGACCTAGAACTGGTTTATGGCTAAAGAACTTAATTCTCGTTAAGAATGACATAATTCACTTACATGAACATAATTATATCTTGGCAATTTGCATGTTACTAATATTTTGTATAAAAATTAAATGATACGTCCAGTTCGCCTTGTAGAATTGCTAAATAATTCCTAAATATTTTTACAAATCTACATTTGCAATACACGCAATTACAATAAACTTGTTTAAAGCAGCACATATTTTTATGCAAGATAAATGCATATTTGTATCGATTTTTTTAGGAATGAGTTTTAGGATTATGTACCCAAAGGGTACCAACGCGACCCTGTTACTTAGTCTCCGTTTTACGTCTGTCCGTCTGTCACAGGGCATAATAGCAGTTATCTGTACGTGCCATCTGTTTGTAATTGCAGCGATGTACAAACACAAAAGACATCAGAGGTATTTGTGTATATTGCGCTTGTTGGTACAAACGTATTTTGTTCATCTTTTTAGCTCCATCTCATTGACAGTGGTACGGAACCACCTTCCGTGTGCTAATTCGAATGGCAATTGACCGATTTTTTGACAGTAAACACTACAGTCATGTCATTCGCCCGCACGAGCTTTTAACTCGAGTGACCGTGACGGACGGTTTCGATACTTTTATGTGTGACTAAAAACCAAGAGATTTTTACTGGACAATATGGGGAAATAGCAGAAACGTTACACGCTCATGCTTTGTTTGCCAATATACTCTGTGCAATGAAACGCAATAGACTCCAATGTAATCTACAAACGGCCATATTAGCAAACACGTATAGTACACATGCACCAAGTACAACACCCATTATATATGCAGAGTGAATATGACGATAGACATGATGCAATAGGCAAATACATTTCATAGCGATAAGATAAATATCATTATATTAGGAGCACACTATGTGATACTATACGACTTAGTCTATATGGTTATAAACATAAAATAGTTAGCATAAACTATTTCGGTCACTTATACAACTGACCTAGTTGCTAATTGTTAATACCCGTTATGTAGAGATGTTATACATGAAACAGAAATATATAAGATATGAGTAATTGTACATACAACTTACGCTGAGTGCGATATAATCACATCTCTGGATTATTTGTATACGTATAAAGTATTTACCATAAGTCCAAAATTATACTGAGTATTGATTTAATTGGGTTTTATGATAAATACTATCTTTATCGTACGTACGCACCGATCAAATTAAAATCAAATCGTGAATTTCCACGACGTATTTCATTCTTTTTGTTTTGGATATTTTTGATTAATATCACAATAAATCAATATTAAGTACTTATCTTTGAAATACATTGTTAACTCTTAGTTCATAAATTACATTACAAAATATATAAAAAAATGTATTTAATAACACTCGATATACCAAGATAGGCAGCTCGTATCTGTGGTTTGGCACCAGACGACTCACTAACAATACTTCCGCCTATGAAAGCTCCGCCCGTGCGCCGCGTGATTCAACAAAACCAACGTGACCATCCTAAACTAGGTTAAGCTTCTCACATAATTAATTAAAGCACACAGTTACATAACTTAGGGCAACTAAAAACAGAATCTAGAAAGCTCGAGTAAACAGACGAAGCTGGCCTGAAGAACTAGCGGAACCCGTAAATGTAAAATTTTAATAATTCCTCTTTCAATTTAATTTCGCGAGCAACTTTCAAAGGTGGAGGAATGTTCGCAGCGCTAGAACGTCTCAACGCAGCGGTGCATAGCAAACTTTTAAAGCCTTATGACACGCCACGCGAAAATATCTCTTAATTACCACGCTTTAAGGGCACTAGTCGTGGGGGTTTTTTGCTTCGACTCTCGACACGCCGCCGTGAGCACTGCGTACTTGAATCTCGGTGGCTAGTCTAAGTTGGAACCGCGAGCGATATTTATTTAGGTCTGTACATGTGTGATATGAGTATCGACTATTTAAAAGTTCCAGTCTAAAATGATCGCAATTTGGTGTTGTTACTGCGTTTAAATTATTTTAAAATGTCATTCCAGGGAGGTTGCCCTATACACGACGACGACGTTTTCACTTCTGGACATATAAATATATTCCAATGAAATACCAACTTCTAATTAAATTGAAATTTTACCTAAACGCAATCACGTTATTGCTACCTCCTATGATTTCCACCAAATCAAAGATCAATATGTTACACCTAAGGCAGAAATGATGCATAGGAAGTATTTTCGCAATCAGACTCACAGTAATCAATAGAAGAGCACATTTGGTAATTCACTGTAAAATCATCAACCCATTACTAATCTAAGCACGAGGCTTGTCGTAGAATAAGTTTCACTACTACACTCACAAAGCGAATGGATAGACATTAAAACTTTGAGCATTCCCTTCCTCATTTAAGAAAACGTTATTTTATTTTGTAACATGCATTGGCTTACATAATGGATGTATATTAGAACTGAACCTGGGCCTCCAGCGTTGGAAGTCGAAATTTATATCAGTGAGATCGCTGCATCGCTGCATCTTGCAATATAGTTGAGCGTATCGCCCACTCTTGTAGCTTTTACTAAAATCTAAGTTCAAAAACGAAGGTTTCCTTGAGACGTCCCTGTGGAAATTTTAAGCTTGCATTTATGTCAGTTTATTTTTCGAGTGCTAGGTAATTTTAACGTTGTTTATTTCTGTTAGTCAAATAAGCGTAAAGAAATTATGGAAAGTTAGGCCAGGCGTGCGTTCGCTTTCCTTCATTCTAATAACAAACAAACCGAACATGAATTTCCAAGAAAAAGCTAGAAAGAAAACAGATCAAAGATATGGAAGAGTTGGCTACAATCGCACTAAAATATCATTTACGACGCGAAAGGAAAACTCTTACATAAATTTGATTATATAAAATATTACTCTTGATACGGCTTATTACCGAGCATATTTACCTTGTTCATATTATTTTAACCAAAAGTAATATAGAACGTATAATTTCAAGTTAAACGTCTTGTATATATTGTTTTATAACTAAATCGCAGCTGTAGTCAAAAACATATGTTTGGGGTAACTTCCTTTTAATAATAGGGGCACTTATGACACTATGCCAGGTCTACTAACATTATAACTAGTAAAAGTTGATATGTCCTCAGATTAAAGCCTATAAATACGAACGAATATCTTTCTTCACTTAATTTTAAGTACGTAAACTTTGCCCATATGTACATAAAGTAGTTATTTTCACTTTACGTGTGTTTGCAGATGGTGGAATTTATAAGCATAAAATATATTTGAGGCCGGTTTAAAAAACTATAAGACGCCAATGAAACAATAACCCGAAGGAGGGCAGACGCAAACAAATGACGGCGGAGGCGGCGACCCGCGGCGATCGCTCAACGTCATATCGCCGAGATAAAACTCCATTTTGTAATATCTCCTCAGATTTATGATGCCCCGGCATTACCACACACTTAACTCGATTATTTAACGCCCTTCTTACTCGGCAATCACTTTCGTCAGCCGTATGATCATTTATTTCCGCGCCCCCGCCACCAGTGTAGCCCTCGGAAATTTTTTAATGTCCCCAGTTTTGACACTCCATATTTCCGTTTTACTTCCACGTGGGGAATTGGACGCAAGATTGTTAACACAAAAAATATTACGTAACTTTTTTCATACCCATGTACACTTTTACATTCAATTTAAATTTGAATTCAATTTAGGCTAACTGAAAGCCACACTCTCTATATAATAAAATTATACACGCACATGAATAACGAAATCTTACGTTAGGTTAAGTTTAGAAGTTTTGATTATAATAACAAGTTTTAGTAGCAACAACATACATCGTATGTTGAATGATTCTTTGTTAAAACAAGTTTATTTCAGATTGATTTCTCAGAAAGTATCCTGGGAAATTTATTCAAAACGAGTTACGATAGAAATAACATCATGATTCGCCGTGAAATATGAAAAGGCAAATTATCTTCAACAACTGTAGAATTTATTCACACATAATTCATATACTATATGTCTCCTAGACAAAGCTTCAGTCATATTATGTGATGCGACTTGTGACAGACTCGCGATAAATGATTAATATGGTTAATCAATGTACAATGTATTCGCTTTTAGTGACTAATTTATTTTTATATGTACGATGTGAAATCAATCAACAACGACTGTGTAGCACTGTGTAGACACTGTGTCCACTTGCACTTCCACTTGACACTTACGTATTATGACACAAAAAGTGTTCGGTGTTAGCAACTATACCGAAAAAGGTGTCAGTGAAAGAAGCAACAATAATAGTTGCACACACGACGGCACCGTTCTTCGTCTACATATAATCAACTCGGCAACCATGTTCTTGTTCATCAATCTCCATTGTGGTTCTCACGGGAACAAACAAAGAACTGTACCAAAGTAACATTAGGGGATCGTCCCGGTTGCAGAGACCGGACACAGCTACCACGTTTTCTGCGACCAGGACCGGATTATCGTTTAAGCAGTGGACGTAACCAACTACGGTCCAAACACCAGTTAGAGGCCTCAAGCTTCAAGAAAACCAAGTTAGTTCCTGTTCTAAATATTTCTTCGATTGAATGTGGTTTTGAAAAGATATATGAGAGAAAACATTACATTGTGGTAGAAAACATATTTTTTGTGGAACGAGTTGAGGCCCTTAGACTTTCATTTTGTATCTGTTTCCCGTTCACCTATTATAGGAAACAAGCGGGATTAGATGAAATGCCCAATTTCAATCACAAACATTATCAGAACAAGTTATACTTTCAGTGATTAAATTCTGAAGCTTAGTGTGAAAAGTTTATAAATACAACCCCACACTAAGATTCTGTGTGTCTATGACAAACACCCCCCAGAACAGGAATCTAAATTTATAATTTAGATGTGTGACTTGCCGCGGGATCTATCTGGTGACCACTTCGCTACGCGGGTTGTCAGCTACATTGCAATGTAACTTACGATACTCTGTCAAACTTTATTTGTGTGGAAACAGGCGAATATCGCATTCAATTTTTTTGATAATTTATGTTCACTTTTCGTTTACTCAGATAGCGCTGATATATCTTCAGTGTATTTATTATGTAAATAGATCCATAATAATATGTGTATTAATTCAGAATGTCTGTCACGCTAGATGAAGCCTTCAGCCGCATAAGTCCCGCGACAAGCCGCGTTATAAATGGAGGAATTGCAAAGACTTAGCGAATGATCAATCAACGTCCCGCGCGATGACGACGTGTCGCCTACATTTATTATTGTCTTAGCTAAACCTGAGCTTTTTATTTGGTTTATTAATGGTACATGTACTTATTTATTTACTTTGTATATATATGGGAGTTAAAATTTATAAAGAACGTTAATACCAATTAATGTAGCATGCGATTAATCATTGTAAAAGTTTTAGACCGAACTTGAACAAGGTTAAGCAACATCGGGAACTGAATGAGAGACCAAAGTGGGTAAAAGTAATGCGCAGTTTCATGCGTCAAAGAGCACGTTACACCGTCGGTGCCGATTGTTATGATGGGATAAATTCTCTTCTCTCCAAAACTCTGCGTTGAAGCAATGTGGTAGACTCTGCACCCCAACTTTTGGAGTTGTGATGAAAGGAAATAAAAAAAGGACTGCAGTCAGCTCGTTAAATTTAGTTATAAACCATTTGATTAATCGTGATTTGATGGTACTTGATTAAAATAATAATATAACAGGCTCATCGAAAATTTTGGAATAAATCAGTACATACATACATGTGTGAAGGAATCTATTCATAAAAGCCATTATATTTGGAGTTTATAAATGTATGAGCAGTACCTATTGATCAGTGATATACATTTTGCCACCTAAATTAATTACTACTTGCAATAACGAGTAAAGAAAACACTGGAAGGAAAACACAAGGAAACACTGGTTAATAATACCGAACTACTTAATATTTTTGAAAAAATGTATCTGACAATAGTGATCAAAAGTACATCTAAGAACAATTAAACGAGAAGAACAATTATTTTAGCTGAAAATATCTTACAATATTGTTAAGAAATTGTTAATTTTCGTTAACCAATTAATCAAGAACGGCGGCAACATTAATAAATGCAAATGGAAACTAAACGGGTCGAAAAACTCATACCGGGCACACGGAATCCGTCATTAAGGCGTAATTGCACGAATATTAACAAAGCGAGTGGAACTTTGGTCTGCAGCAGCGAAACGCCGAAATGAAACGAGTTTCGAGCTTTTTACAGCGGCGAGCGCGTGCTTCGACGAGCCCACGTATTGTTATTGTATGTCGGGATTAAAAGTTTTAATATTACAAGCCCCTTTAACCTAGCCTTCGTGGTTCAACCTCGGCGACACCACCGAAACTATTTCAACCTATTAGCAGCAACTTTAAACTCCAAAAGTTCTGGTTCTGGTTTGGAGGATGTGGTAATGGAAATACACTTATATGAGGCATTCTTGCTTATTCCTTAAGTAGGCCGCAAGTCCTCCAGTCCTATCTGAGGTAAATTACAGATGTCTTTCGGAGGCAGTGGTCACTTATTATC
>DWJS01000846.1:0-10097 GCA_018248975.1 Codatractus imalena | reverse complement strand
CTGATGGAAGGAACTAGTTTTTTAAAACCAGTTTCTTTCACTACGTACATGTGTTAAGGAAATATCAGCTTTATTTTCATTCTGCTAAGACCTATTTTACGATGCTAAGAAACGAACGTTTCTTGAAACTGATGGAACGAACTAGTTCTTTAAAACTAGTTTCTTTCGCTACGTACATGTGTTAAAGAAATATCAGCTTTATTTCCATTGTGCTAAGACATATTTTATTATGCTAAGAAATGATCTGTCTCTTGAAACTGTTTCTTGAAACGACGTCGAGAAGTGCTCGTTTGTTCGCGTCGCTGGTGCGAACGGTCGAGTCGGCCGCGACTAGTTTTTGGAAAAACTGTTTCTGCTACAGATGAAAAAGCGTTCGTTCGTTACATAATAAGAAAGCGTTTCATAAAACGCTTTCGGGAACGAACACCCAGCTTTAATGTCAATGTCACCTTACAGTACACGGAAAGGAAATACGTTGCAGTTGACGTTCTGACGTTAGTTTGAAATTGTAATTGTTTGTTGTCAATTAAGTGTGAAATAGTTTTTATTCAGTATGAAATTAAACATACCAGCTTTTGTTAATAGTAGTCTATGAGACATATGAAAACTTTGACTTCTAAGTGTAGGTTAATGTTAAAATGATTTCTCAAGCTGACACATTGAAAACAAACGAAGTTCTTCGACGTCGAAAATTGAGACTTCAGCAGGTTTGGACATTTATTAGAATGGCTTTTTAGCTCTACGTTAGTCTATAATACATAGGGAGTAAAATAATCAACTACACATTATGATTTCATTGTTATTATTCACATAGGTTAGGGAACAATCAAAGGACATAGCAAAGAAAATTCGACAACGCGCCAAGGTTGAACAGTTGCGGCATGTAACACACGTAGATTCAAACAAAGAAAAAGAATATCTTCAGCGTCAGGAGAAGCTAGTGAACCGGTTGGAACAGCTGTATTCCAAAGGACTGCAGAACATCGGAGCTGGTCACAGAAATGCCTCTGAAATAAACCAAACAGGTGATAAAGTACCTTTAACACATAATTTTTAGAAGTCAAGGCCAAATGAGTATTCCAACATTGATTTTCATTTGACTTATTGTATTGTTTTAATAGATCCATAATAAAACTGTTTATACATTTCACTATTTGAATATATTTATTGATACAAGAAAAAGCTAATTACTTTTTAACTATATCATAAATATTGACACCAGCTACAGATATGTGCTGTGGTTGTAGGAAGTTAGTTTTTCAATATAATGACTAATTTTTCAAAATGTTGACCAAAATATTTTATATACAAATTTTCTAAGGTGTAAATTTAAAATTAAAAGAATATCAAAATAATAATTCTTTTGATCTATCACAGTGCCTATCCCTTTAAAAGACACAGAGAGGAATATTATAATAACAATTGAAATTGCTGATCTGAATTTCTTTTTTAGACATCCCAGAAAAGAAAGACTTATCAAAATTACGTGGTAAAGAAGCAGTCGCTGAATTAAGAAAGAAAAAACAAGAAAAGTTGGATGAACAAAAAAAATTACTAGATAGAAAATTACAAGCAAGGTACAAAAGAATTTACTTAAAATAGTTGGTTTGATATCTTTGGCTCTGGATAGCCTAAGGTTTGCTTTTGGTTAATGTTCCATGTTTCTGAAATGACTAGAATCAGATACATGCCAGATACAATACAATATATGAATGTTTTGTTCATATCTTTCTGTATATAATCTTAAACATCAACAGTTCAGTACTAAAAAATATAGATATTTATTATCCCCATGCCTCATTTTGACATATTTTTTGAATTCTTAATGTAAATACTTCTAACAAGTTATTTGAAAACATCGTACTATATACAATGTGTTTGTATAGATCATAACTACTTTCATTATTGAAAAAAATCAATGCACACAGGTTCTTTGGTGTATAGCTCTGATTGTGGTGGCATTGATATTAAAATATTTGTTGTATAAATCTGACTGGGTCAGTTAATAGCCAATATTCTTATTTCCAGAGAAGCTGCAAATGAACTAAGTCGTGAAAAATCACTGACTGTTGTGAACAATTTGACAAAATCATCATCCAGTAAAAATATTAATGAAGCATCTGATAAAAACATCAATGCCTCTGAAAAACTCAGTGAGGTTAATGAAAAAACAGAACAAACTGATAAGGAAAAATCTGAAATTGTGACAAAGAATGACATGGGTACTCAGTGGGAGTTTGAAGAGATACCATATGAATGGGAACCTAACATACCTGCGTTATCTATACCTAAAGATGATAGCTTGAAAAACTCTGGGAATGATGTTGAAAAATCTGATAAAAGCAGAAGACTCAACTTGTTTGCGTTAAGTGATGAAATGCCATCCAGTTTGCGTGGAGGTGTCACCAGTATTACAGAGGACAGAGTACCCATTAAACCCTCATTGACATTAGTCTCTGAATATCTTCAAAACAGAGGATTACGTCTGAGAGAACCAACTACAACAGTTCTTCAGAAAAAAAGTGCAGATGATCTGCAGAGTATAAAACAAACTCTGCTGAGAACAAGGGCTTCTAGAACCGATGGTAGTGTATTCCCTCATATTTGTCACGTCCTTGATGAACAAGTCATACCTGCACCCAGTTGGAGACCTGAAAGAAATTGTGAATTCTGTTCCCATAAAAAAGAGCCTCTTCCACGGCATGAATATTATAAATCAAATAACTTTTCTATAAATAAGTTTTCAGCATTTAGATCACAACTACAAAATATTTCTTTGACTTTTGACAATTCAAAACCATGTACATGGACTCGTAAATGCCAGCACAGGCATAAAAGTCCAGGTGACAAGATTTCTATTGCCTATAGTGGCCTTATTTAGCAGTTATTCTTCATAAACCGTTTGTCATTATTGAAAGATCAAATTTAATATCACTTATTGATATTCTGTATATTGCTTCCATTGGTCATTGATAACATTTTCATGGCTTAAATATATTGTTTTCATCTATCATTTTTAATAATTTGCATATGCTAGCAAGATGTCATAGAAATTATAAAATCATATTAGCAAACATTTACAATCATCTTAAAGTAAATAATCATATTTAGAAATTTCTATTATGTACTATTATATAAGGTTGTAAAATAAATCTGACAATATTGACATATTCAGTTTCAGGTCGATCAAACAACATTGTAAGATCTGCCAAATCTGTGGATCCGGATAGTGGACTTAGCAAGAAAAACTCAGTGACAATGTATGATCATAATACTAGAGACACAAGAGATTTGCCCCGTAATGCTGAGAAATTAGTTGTCCGTGATCAAAGTGTTGATGAAGATGCTTACTCACAAGCTCTGAAAGAAGTTTCAATGCTTGGTAATGGTGACAAGCCACAACACAAAGTCCTGCAGGAGGCGAGGAATAGAGTAGCTGTGACGAAACAGAATGTTGATAAAGAATACAGGGACACATTGGCATTTCTAAACTCTTTACCAAAAGAGCGATCTGCAAGAGCAAATGTATGTATTAAAACATAGTATTCCTGGTTTTACGTCCTTTATTGCAGTAGTGTTCTAGCCTGACCTTTTTCTGGATTAATTTTTAATTTTCAAAGATTAGTAGAAATTTTGCGCAAGAATAAGGTAAAATACTATTTAAGCTCTAACGAGGCATATAATATTTTATCATTTTAGAGAATGGCATATATGGATGGGGATCAGCAAAAAGAAATCAGGGACAAACGTCAAGAAAGACTGCAACAGGAATATAAGAAAATAGAAAGGGAGTTTAGCAAACATCATTGTAAGGTACATAAACGTGAACTTGAAATGCATGTAATAAATTAATTCATCAATAGAAAAATTGTAAATACCATTTATGGGTAGTCAAAAATATCAAAGTTATTAAGAAATCTATGGTATAATTTATTTGTTAGTGCAGTTTAGGTCATAAAACGTTGGAGCGGTGAAGCGAGTGTTTTGCTCTCTCTCCCACTCACGGTCCTTTAGGGACGGGCATAGTTATGCGCATTATTGTTGTCGATAAGCGTTATCGATAGTGTATTTAGTTTTGTATACCGCTCCGCCGCCGGGCACCTGTCTTCGATGACTGATTTGTTTTTTACCGATACTGGCGTTGCGCCCGCGCAAGTCGCTCACCGCCATAGCCGGCTTATCTTTTATGACCCAAACTGCACGGAGAATTAAGTTATCTATTAGGAAAAACATTACACCAATGAACCAAAGGCATTTTGGTTTTTAGCATGCAAAATGTCGAACAACACAGGACGTTAATAGAAGCAAGTCTAAATCGCCAATCAGGACCGATATAGATAACAATGTAGTTAATAGAGATTTTCAATACTCTTGGATGCCGGTGCCCGAGAGCGATGATAACCTGGCTATTCACACAATACCAAATACTTTGAAGGACAGGCCTGGAAACACGGTTAAATTCAGTTCTGTGGATACTTATCACGAATACAGATCGCGACATAAACATACACCTCCTACTAAAGACGTCAATAATGAATCACATAAAAGGGTTGTGGAAACAGTTATTATACAACAAAATGACAATGATTCCATGGAATCCTCGTGCGAAACTGACACAAGTTCTGTGGATAACATGCATGTGAATCTAGATAATGTAGCTGACAAAGATAAAAAAATAGATGATGCTGAAAGAATTATTATTTACAAAGTAATGGAGTCTAAAAAAAGCAAAAAGCATAAAGCTAAAAAGAATTCTATGAACACAGCTAAAATTAATGAAAGGGAAAAACAATGCTTAGGTCCTGAAATTATCGATGACGTCAACCATCAAGAGACTGTAAAAAAGAACGATATGAGAGATAACCGAAGCGCGAATACTGTTTCGTTTACCCAATTACAAGAAGGTAAGATTTAGCAGGTAAAAGTATTACAGCATGTTTTTATTACTACTACAGACATGAATCTGAGCATAAAACTTTTACTTTCAGGAGTATACAAGAGCGTGAATGTAAATGGGTGAGTTATCAGTGAAAACAGTTATATTTTATGCCTTCTCTCCTATTAATCCCACCCTATATTCCTCCAGATTGTCCTACAATGTATTGAGCTGTTGTACTAATGTGGATTTTTGGCAACCTTCAACGGAACGCAAACCGTGGTGGTAAATACATAGGTCATTGCTTATCTTTTCATATCTCGACCTCATATAAACTGTTTCGATTTGTCTTCTTTGTAGGGACAATGTTACTTCAATGTACTTCTCAGATGACCAGGAACACAGTACCTCCAACCAGCATAACATGAAGGCTCCGAATATGGAGAAAATACCACAAGACAATGGTAATACTGATTACTGATTCTACAATTTGTTATTACAAACAAAGCCCGAACTTATTAACACAAACTTATTAACACTATGTTTATTTGTTTAGATAATGGTGCTATAAAAGACTATGGAGACAGTTCAGTAAATAGGTAAATATTGTATTATGTATAATTTTACAATTTTGAATCGCATAATCTTTAATCTTCTACAGTCTCAGCTACAATTTTTATTATCGGCTACAGTTTCTAAGTGATAAGCCTCTACTAATATATAAGTGAATAAAAAAATCGAAAGTTGTTGGATTCAAATCCACGCCCAATTACAGGAACTTTGGTGGACTGATATTCTGACCACTTTACAAATTGTATGCTTTGTAAATTTAAATTAGTGTGATAATTCATAAATTCAACTTATACTATAAATACTCTAAATTTCTATTTTCAGGTCTTCTAAGTCATGTGGAAATTGCAAATGTAAAAGTACAACTCCACATCAACATACTGACACACACCCTTCAGCTGCTACATTGAGTTCTTCATTCAAAACTGCATTTAACGATAAAGCCATTAATGCCCAGCCTGATGGCGGTTATATTAAATTTGTAAACGAAGGGGGCCAAGATGCGGGCAAATTTTATGTAGGAGCATCTGGCTTTCTTAAGGACGACGCCTATGAAGTTGTCATACAATTAAGAAAGAAGGAAGCAGAAAAGAACGCCAGCAATCAATGTCAAGATAAAGATAAAATGGAAAACAGTAGTACCTCTTCCGATAGAAATAAAGATAAACAAGACTCAAATCAGCACCCGGCTGTGATTGAAACGACTAACATAGAATTAAATTCTCCTGTCACACACAATGAAGATATAATGCAAAAAAGTAAAACTCCAGCGAAAGACAAACCTTTAGTAATACCTACAGAGCCTGATGCAGTACAACCACAACAACCCTTACCAAGTCAGGATAATGACTCTATAATAGCATTGGATCCAAATAAAAGTTTCAAAGAAAAGACCGATACAGCTGAGCCTCCAAAGACGTGTGACAAATCTGCATACACAAGCTTCCGTGATTCTTTTGCAATTCCAGATGATGTACCGAAGTTGGACCCTATGCCAAAACCGGCTACTTCCATTCATACGCAGACAACGCACAGTTCTCCTATTTCAAGGCCTGTGCTAATGCACCTTAGTTCATCTACATCAACAACGTACATGAGTCCACCCGAGTTAGTATTGCCAAGATACTTAAGAAAGGGTACCTCAGACATTTATGATGAGATATACGAACCGTCCTCCAGTAACTTAAATTCACAAAATTTAAGACTAAATGAGTGTAAAGCGTGCAGATGTGGTAAGTGTAAAAAGCAGCACATTAAGGTTAACGTTGATACCCCTCCAAATACTTCTAGAAGTACTGATAATGCTAATACTGAGCAACATTACAATAATTATCCAGCGACCGAAAACAGATGCAAGAAAGTTAAATCTCATAAATGCAAAAACCGTTCTGAACCTAAAATTTGCAGTAAACAGAAATTTAAACGGGTATCTAGTGAAAGTAAACGGAGACATACTGGAAGTAATTATTCTACTTTATCCAATAAGAAATGCAGAATAAACAATAACTTAGGCAAAGCAAATTTGAGTCCTATAATAGAAGACTATGTTAAAAAACTATTAGCTCTTAATAAAGAAGGTTTAAAGGCGATAGAAATAGTAAACCAAGAGTGTAGTGGTGTTACTACTCCCGGTAGTTCAATTATTGATGTTCCCAGCAATTTGAATAAGAACAAGCTTACCATGTGTAACAAAATATCACTAGAACAAATTAAGAATAGTATGAAGGAACATATATTGAAGAACGTAGAACAACGAAAAACGACTTCAAAATGTAATGTAAAAAATACAGGAAGTCAAACTGACAGAAACCTAAAACCATCGTATAAGTGTAATAAAAAACGAACTGTGCATAAAGTAAAGTCACTTAATATTTCAAAACAATTCATTAAAACAAATAGAGAAAATCGACGTCAATCAGGTCAAAGTACAATAATTACTACATCGCCATTATCTGTGTATTCAAGAAGAGATAAAAGCAGTCAGGGAGACTCGAGCATTGATGGGGTGAATACTCGTCGTAAAAATTTTCCTACACCAAAACAAATGAGTAATAATCAAGATTTTTCAAACAGTTCTAATTCTGAGAGAAGTAAATGTCACCTAAAACCGCCAAAAAGTCGCGTAGATATAATAAATGCCGTTACAACTACGAAAGTAAATACTGAAAATTACCAAACTGAAGCGGTAATGCGTCGCGACCCTTACCCTTATCAGTCTCACAGAATTACTGCTGCAAATCAATCCTCAGAATCAGAAGTATCTAATGTTACAAGGAATCGTCGAAAATTATCTACGCCGCCAATTAGTATTTCAACACAAACTAATCATATCGATAGTGAAGTAGAATTAATGAAATTGGCAGAAGACAAACTTCAAAACATGGAGAAAATAGCAGATTTAACTGAAAAATGTACCCAGCGCTTGTCTAATCTTGCTAAGGTATTAGAGGAAGTTAGGAGAAATAAGTCATTAGCTTATAGCCAAATTTCAACTTCAGATTCCACATCGGACTCAGATCAGAAGTCAGATAAAAATACACAAGCAAATAATCGACTTCACGCATTTAATCCTTCAGTTGAAATTCAAACTTTAACAGACGCTTTGTCCTCTTTGCCAACGAGTCCTAAAGAGCAGAAAAATGATGATATGAATAGTTCATCTACTTATGTGCCAATTTTAACAGACATTCCCAAACCAGATTCATTTAAAACTCCATCACCTGTTTCTTTTTCGTCTGGAAGTGACAAGACTGACGCGAATACAATGGTGGGACAACCATGCGTCAAAAATAGAGGAAAACCACCTCCAGCTCTAACAAGAATGAATTTAAAAAATGTACCTGATGGCTTCGTTGTTCCACATGAACTGTCAACGGTGGTCGAGGTTGATTCTCCAATGAGTTTAAAACTTAAAAATCATACAACACGGCTTGACACTGAACATGACGTTACAAATATTGAAGTTATAGACGATAAGAATTTAAATAATAATGATGACACATGTGGTGAGCCTGACACTCAGCATATAACTACTGAGCCTAAGCTTAATAAATGTAATATCACTAAAGGGCTATACAAACCACAAGCGGATTCCTCCTCGGGTGACTCAAAAATGAAAATGATGGATTTGAAACAGTTCAATGATATAATGCTGAAACCATTTATCAGTTTACAGGAATACGCAAAACAGTGCAATATAATGGAGTCAGACGATGCATGTAGTCGTAATGGAATTTCAAAAGATGAACACTTTAATGAAGAACTTAGTTCTCTTCATTCAGAGGCAAGTCTTCCCGATGTTATGGCCGAACTTTTAAGAAGAAATTTAATCAGTGAACCATTTAAATTTGACACAACATCAAATGTAAATTCAACAACGGTTTCTTCTGAATCGACATTATCTTTATTAGCATTATCGAAAGCGCGCAAGGACAAAAAGAAATCCGGGGTAATAATTAAAAATAAAGAGAATATTACGGAGACATCTGAATCTTTAAGTATTTCATCAAATCCTGATTTAGAACATGCGTTCCAGAAACTCGGCATGGGATGGGCTTCCTCTACTCTGAAAAAAACTAAAGAAAGACTTGCGCTTTCCTCTTCCTCAAATACATCGACTTCTAGTGTACCTCAATTCAAAATTAAAAGCTTCAATTATCAAGAAGTACCAGAATTGACTAAAGACTCCATTTTGTCGTTACTAAATGTTCCAAATAGAGAGGTACTGAAACCACATGAAAGCGTTAGTGTTAGTGAGACTGCGAAGAATGCATTACAACAGACATCTTTAACAAAGTCTATGACTGTAAAAGAGTTTCTAGCTAATGAACTCGCGAAAAAAATAACATTTTCAAATAAATCTAACAGAAACGCTACAGAAGATGAATTTATATCTTTATGTGAAACTAAAATGCCTGAAGAAATGAAGCACTCGTCTCATAAAGCTGATGAAAATGAAAAATCTCCTGATAGTGGTCCAAGTGGTAATAACAATAGAGCGCGTACGTCGACTCCCGTTCAGATTTTTAAATCTATGACTTATCATTCAACTTCTAGCTCTAATACATCTAATGGGCTATTCAGCAATGCAGACGACTTATCATCTGTTAAAGGAACTTCTAATTCGATTAAAAATCATTCCACGTCTGACAAGGACGACCTAACCATTCCAAATTATAGTCTCAAAATGAGAAAGGTGCTGTCTGACTGTAGTAAAAGTGATTAATATTTTTATGTTGTTATTTATGATGAATTATTTTATTATTGTAACTTAGAAGAAGTAATTCGGAATTGTAAATTTTAGGATGTTTATTTAGAATAAATCAATGTAATCTTTTTAAATATTATTTAGTTTTATTTCATTCGATTTAGTAAGTTAGGCTGCACGATTTCTACGTCCACCTGTTTATTATCTTTTGATGCCCCGACGTATATACACGACGTTTTTACGTCATACGGGGGCAGTGATTGTTTTAATTATAATACATTTGTTAGTAAGTTACTAAACGCAGTGATAGCCTAGTGGTTAAAAATTCGGTCTCTCAATCGGGAGGTCCTGGGTTCAAACCTCTGGAATGCACCTCTGATTTTTCGAAATTATGTGCGTATTAGAAATTAATTATCACTTGCTTAGCGGTGAAGGAAAACATCG
>DWJS01000845.1:0-10099 GCA_018248975.1 Codatractus imalena | reverse complement strand
CTTGGCTTGTCTAACTCACTGTTACCTAAACATTGTATTTGTCTCTTGTCTTTCTCATAGAATTATCCTTAAGTTTGTATGTGGAAACTTGTAAATGGCTATATTTGTGTTACTTTACCTTACTATTATACTCTGTTCTACCTGTAAGTTTTCCAAAGATAATAAAGTAAAATAAATTAAATAAACCTCAGGCACTATGGTTTCTTCTCATTCTGAGAGGAGACCTGTGCCCAGCAGTGGGACAAAAAATGGTCGATGACGATTATAATATGAAATTTTAAAAATATAATGAAATTTTATGTATAAAAAAATCAAAATGGATGTTAGTTTCCGGCTGCAGCGAGTGAAAATTGAGGTAATAAAATGCAGCCGTTTAAATTTGCATGAACTAAACACATACCCGGGGGATAGTTTGCGAGGGTGGGCGGCAGGGGGTGCAAAATAAAACAGCTGTCGTAGTCTTAGCAATTTATTGGAAGGGGATGCTGCTTCGTGTCTATAGATGTTTGTAGAATGTCTCTCGTAAGGATAGTTTATATGGCCAGATGTATGCATATTATGAGTTTGTGTTCCTATTGCATAATAGACGAAGAATGCAATAGGACGGGAAAAACTGGACAGTACCATATACCCTTATTATCCCATCGTTGGGCACGATTCCTTTCAGAGTGAGGGGAGTTTAGGCCATAGTCTATCACGGTGGTCAAGTGCGGATTGATAGACTTACATACATTTTCCATTTCGCCTTCAGGCATGAAGATTGTCTCACGATGTTTTTATCGTGAAGGAAATGATAATTAGTTTCTATGATATAGCATCGAAAAATCAGAGGTGTGAGCCTGATTCGAAACCCATACACAGCGTGAGAGGTCCAATTTGAAACCACAACACCACTTTTTAATTATTGGCTTTCCCGGTATATATGTCGGTATATATAAATTTCAGATATAAGAATCGATCGACCGCGGTCACCATTTGATGATTTGATTTGATTTGATGGGTGACCGCTACTGATGAAACAAACAATGAAACCTTTCCGCCCACACAGACAGTTCGAAATTTTCAACACAAGTTGACTAATCAGTGTATTTCTCTATCCATACCCATGAGCAGCGTGGACGAGTATGCTCTAAGCTTCTCGTAGTGGACATTAAAAGTTACAATGTCTCAATACTGGACAGACATCTTCCCCGTTTCTATAGGAGATTTGTATCGTCACTAGGCTAGTTCTATAACAATCATTGAAAATACTAACAATAAATTGTTAAGAAAATTACACTTTTTGACCATTGCAGTGTTGCTTTAAACGGTAATGTAGGTCAACAACAACAAAAAACTGAAAACCAAAGGAACGAAGGTAGTAAGAGTACTAAAGGAAGTTGAAGAACATCTTATTCAAATATTTCCAGCATCCATTAGTAAATGACCAGTTTTTTCTCCGGCGAGGAGATTAAAAAGTCAACAGTTAATTTCTTAGCAAACAATACGGGAACACTGCAACCGCTTTTCAAGCGGTAAAATCTTTGAAGAACCGGTGTGAGGCGGATAGGACGGGTTTAAGTGAGTCTCTACCTCGGCTTAGGCTTGACATAAACATCGGGGAAAGATTTGGTAATCGCTTACCACTTTTACAAGTACACACGGGTATTGAATGATTCATTAAAAATAATAAAAAATAAATGTAATTTAGAAATTTTGTCTATAATAATTATGGGAAATATTTCTTCTAGTCACTAGATCCAGTTTATTTTAGAATTGGCCAATTTGATATGCATATGTTTAGAGCAATAGCAATACGATAGCAAACGAGTATGTAGTTTGAATCACATCAGTCACTCCAGCCTTTCGAAACTTGCTGGAAAATCAAATTCCTACTTAAATTCAATCTAGCTATTTCAATAACTGATTAAGCGTGGCCCTGAATGTGTAGATTTGTAATCAGAACTTTACTTAAACAACGAGAAATTCCACACGAACTGGTGCCAGTATTAGGTATATTCGGTAACCTAACCAAGTTCCTAGATGTTTGCGCTCGGCCTTAGAGTTATAACGCAATATTCTTTCTCCTAAGTTACCGTGCAGGCGTAAAACAGTTCATCTGGATTTGTGCGGGTTGTATATAAATTTGCCGCGGCCTCCACTCCTAGTTTGTCTCCACATTATGTTAGTTTTGCTCTAGTTCTTTTACAACCTCCATATTTTCGCCGTTACGTATGAAAACGTGTTAGGGAAATAAGGACAAACGTTTCCACGGAATTGTACGTTCTTGTTACGATATAATTGTAGTCGTACTTCAGCGTAAACTGCATTTTACTGAACTAACAAAAGTCAATGGGAGAACAAACACGAAGGATGTATACAAGTAACGGAAAACGGATGGAGGTATACAGAGGTATACAGGATGGCACGAATTGTGATAAATAATAAGTAAAATCATAAATTAACTGTTACTTGTACACATCTATATCATAATTTTATTTATTATATACAATTAATTGGATTAATATATTAAATCACTGTCAATGTATAAAAGTACGAAAATTCCATTTTCTGGATTAAATGCAAAAGTATATTGGAGTAAAAATAGTAACGCAATAGTTTAAATAACAGATATATGTTAAAAATACATCTTGTTAGTACTTAAATATTAAAGTTTGATCAAGATCGAGTACTCACCTGAAGGTTGACATCGTAATATCTTGGTACTATATTCTACGGTCGTGCTTGTTATCACGTACATATATTTGTTTGTTTTTTTAAATATCTTAATGACGATGGCACGGAATCCTTTACTATAGTTATTTTACTATAGTTTATACATAAATCAAGCTACTATACAAAAAGCATGAAAGCTAAACATGTAAAATTTTAATATTAAGGGTTTAGTCGATTTATTATGAACGTACTAAAGCATGATAAGCGTATGCACTAGTATTATCCGGAACACAAAGTCTCGGACGGATAAGACCCGGCGTCGTCGGGTATAAGCAGCGAGAGGGTTTGGGATCTCGACGGTTGTCTTATGGATGTGGTGCAAAAGTAACGGCGACTCAAGATAAAATATGAGACCACATCTTGTAGCTTCTAACGTATCATCAGTATATGTTAAACATTATAATATTGCAGCTTAGAGTGTATTTTTTATCAGGACGGTATATAGTATCATATGATACCGCAGAATATTATTCCCATTTGTCAATAAGTATGAAACATTCAACTGCAACTTAAAACTTCAATTTCGTCCGCATTAATTAAATGTCCTTATCTATATTAAGACCGTAATTTAGAGATTTTGTATTTTCATTCAAACTAATAAAATTTACACTGCAATTAAGAGAATCGGTCTATTTATTTGCGCATACCAGACATAGCAAATAACCTGAGTCTGCAATTGAGAGCTTCCTTATTTTATCCACACTACGAAAATATCCCGAGACCGCAGCTTAGAGATTTCAGTTTTTTTTCTGCACATACGAAAAGTACTGAGACTGTTATTTTAAGATTGAACAATATCGTCGCTAGACAGTAAGAAGTTGTAACTTCATCCTTCCTCATTTTCTTTACAAAAAACCACAAGCAGTCTTATTGTATTAGGAAGTATATAATAAATATAACAAGTTATATACTTGTATTCTGTTTTTGCAACAGTGCATAGTAAATAAGAGTGTACTGTACACGAGTACATAGTGTATAATCTCTAATACTGATATTAACTTCTATAGTCCTTTGAATATTCACGCTTACCGTCCATATCTTAAGGCTGCAACCTCACTCCACGACATATTGTAAGCTGGGATCAGCTCCACTGCACCGACATCGTCATAGATCTAGAGATCGTGAAGCGTTTCAAGTGCCCTCTTTGTGGAACACTTTTGAGTGCAGGAATGTGGGTTATGACTTATGGCGTGTAGTGTGCTATTACGTTTATTGCATGAAGTGAGTGTGCTTCAGGCTTGACGTGTTTTTGAGAGAGAATTCGATTGTATGAAGTCGAGTCGAAAACATTTTATTGCAATTCATTTGTTTTATAATTGTTTTATTGTTTTGTTATTATCAATCTGCATTAAGATTAAGCAGTTTTAACCTATACAGTACACAAGATGTGTGTGATCTTGTGGGCGAATGGATGAACGGACAGACAGCTAAGCCTTAGGGTTCCATTTGCACCCTTACGTAACCCTAAAAAGGGTTCTAATAGGGTCACTCAAAATTAAATATAGCTATGAGTGGTATAATACCTAATAAAATTTTTGATTATTCATTCAAAATAATTACCAGATTAATGACTTTACATACAAACGACTTTAGTAGCATAGCTTTTAGTTTTTTCTAAATAAAACGTTCCTTTCATACAATCAATGATAAATACTTAGCTAGGTAGCTAGCTACTTACCTAGCTAGTCTTAGGTTGTCCTAAATATACCAATATCCCTATCATTGTATATACTATCATTATATATATATTTCCTATTCGAGTTTGAGGAGTTCCCAGCTGTGTATTTAAAACTCAAGTTCCTATGTTAATGAAACTAACATTGCAACCCTTTGTCATTCTAACAAAAAATTCTGGCAAAAAATATTTTCAAAACGGTTAATAAATTAAAGGTTAAGAGGTAACAATAATCGATTCACCCAGAAAAATGTTCTGAAGTAAACACATAAAAAATACAATAGGATTGAGGAACTCCTCCTTTTTTGAGGTCGTTTAAAAATAAAACTGAATAGATACATTAAAAAAATTCGTGTAAACGTGGTTAGGTTAATCACTTAAGGTTATTTTTAGATTCATAATGAACTTTTATAACTCGTTCTATTTTAAGCTGAAACTTACGAAGACAATCCGCTATTATTGAGATTAAATGACAAATCAACGAAGTCAGCGGAAACTCATAACTACCTAACAGGAGCTTACAAACGTAACTTCTAGACTACCGTATTAAGTCATTTGAAACTTTCCTATTCTAAGATACTTCCGTAAACAGGATTTGACGTAAGGCTTCGTATTGTTACGAGTACTTTAGTAGCTGAGTAGCTGAGTACAAGTTTTACAAGAAAGGCTTGAGTTACTGAACTATCGTGTACATTTCAGCCTATTAGCGTATTATTGTAAATGTATTGACAGAATGTGTATAGGCCTCTCCCAGTTGTGGCGAGGAACTAACGATAGTAGGCCTTAAATATGTAGCCAAACTTTGTGTAATGATTAATAAACCTTTTTGCCCTACTGCTGGGCACAGGTTTCCGCCACTCTGACCAAGTGTGCGTGTTAAGTGCGTTTTTAGGGTGCCATATGTACGCAAGGTGCCAGATCAAAGGTGTCTGTCGGTCCGTCCCAGAGCTGGATCTTATGTACCGTAATAGATAGACACACAGATAAGTCAAAGTAAACTAAATGTTTAAAAAAATAAACAGTATTTTATATGAATCTACAAGATCTATTTTGCCATTGCGGCAATATGCGGATACCCACAGGAATTATGATGAAATATTCTGACTTGCAGTCACCTCTACGCAAGCTCAAGCTCTACACGCTTGCTCCATCAATCCGCAATGAAGCAGCGTGGTGGAGTATCTTCCAGGCTTCCAGTGTGAGGAGGCACGTGGCCAACAGTGGCATATAAAAAGGGTTGCAGTCATTATGACTGGACTTTGTTTTTGACTGAATAGTTTGTTATGCTGTGCGGCGGTATTTATGCTTTCGTGTGGAAGTCCGACTGGCACTTGGCCGATTTCTTGTAAATCCTTTTCACTCTTTTAAAGTGTCTTCTAGTTCATTATCGGCCCTCTGGTTAATAGTTAACTAAAAATGTATCTAAATGGATTATTATAGTGTTTCGTATTTCGTATGATACTTGAAGGCAATAATACTACTAATGTACCCGTCTCTGGCCGCGTAATATTTTATCCCGCGTGGCGCGTGCCGAATGAAATATTCAAGCGAAGGATCGCGGGTTCATTAATATCTGAGCACCAGAATGCCATGGGCGCTATGCACTCATTGTTTGCTCTCGTTTGGCTCTTATGTGTAATGTTATATGGATGGTATCAAATTCGTTGATATGATGTAGCGTTGATGACTTTGGCCAGCACTAACATTGCTACGGAACAATAATGTTATTAAAAATTTAGGGTGGAAATATATTATAGGAGTGAAGGTTATATTTTCAATGAATGTATATAAATATGCATGTAAGAAAGTAAAACAGTAAACGAGTCGGATTCGCACACGAAGGGATCAGTACCACTGTCTTTAAAATCGAGAAAAACCCGTCATTTCGATTTCGATTTCGATTCATATTCGATCTTATCGAATAAAAACACGTAACTTAGCGACAGTCGCAACATAATAAACATGTACCGGCGTAAATCCTTACAGATGTACAACTAAAAATAACGATATTATGTGTAACGGTATTTTAGAATATATTTTCTAAAACTTTTATTTAACTTGAGATTTTTTATTATTTATTGTTAGTGTCTATAATAGTAGACACTCTGTATGTTCAAGTGTCAGTTTATAACCTTAGTAATAGAGGCCTGTTGGTATTCTTTCGGTACGGAACTCTAAAAATGAACTACCTACACTTTTATACACTACAGTATGAGTACGTGAAAATGTACGTCTTCTTTAACACTAAAATGAAATATTTACGTAATTCAAACACTCTTGTTAGTTTGTCTAGGGCGACATCTTTCCACTTACCTACATAAGGAATGTTATGGTAATGTTCACACTTCTCCGGCACTTCGCTGTGTCCGTAACCTTCCCTCCCGCTAGCGAAGGTGGACGGTTAAGGAGCCTGGAAACGGGGACCAAAACCATCCCTCCCTTCCTGACCATAGTCTTCTGTCCCCCCAGGCTTGAGCCCCATCAGGGGCTTGCCTCAAACCCGGTAAAGCTGTCAAGGCCCCTATGGCCAACAGCAACTACACAATTCGATAAAAAGAAATTCAATGAAATATAGACCAAATGATACAAATATCAATGAAACAAATAATCATTTGTTTATATTATCACACACAGAAATAAGGTTTGTGTTTTCGTTTGGGTCCGGATGTTCATGTGTTTTTGTAGATGAGCACAGTGTGCAATGTGTGGATCTAGTGTTATTGTGTAAGTTTTTATCTTTGTAAATTACTACGATAACACTTTAAAACAATCGACTTCAATCTCCAAATCTACTTAGATTGTCATAAATCCAATATTTCATTCGCTATGCATTTTCTACTCTAGTTTAAAGAGTTCACTGCTGGATCTTCGAAACTAACGGTCTCATTCTAATGTAATTAAAATATAACTTCTTAAAAAGTCTCCTCTTTGGAAAAATATTTTACAAATCACTTTATAAATGATGGACTTAGTAAAAATATCACAAAAATAAACTCGAATTAAGAACCTCCTCTTTTTGATGGTGGGTAAAAATTATTCGCTTATATCTTATCCATATGTGGTGAGACGCAAAGTGCATGGGAGACAGATTTCAATATTGCCTTTGAAGTGGTAATGTCATTGGATACCCGAACGGAGAAATGTAATAGTAGTATTATCAAGATTGAAAATATATTGTAAGTTCATTTTTCTGTAAATAACAGCCTTTATATTCGATTGAGTGCCAACAGCGGCTTGTGTGTCAACTAATTTACAATTTAAGCAACATTGGTCGCGGTCGGTAGTTGGATGGGTGACCGCTAGTGGTTATATTTCAACCTCGCTAAAACAATAATCTCGTCTTTTAACTAGAGAGCAATCGAAGTCGAATCAAGTCCTTGTTTGAAAACATTTTACACAAGTAGCCACTAACCCTCTCAAACGATACACATCGAAGCAGCGTAGTGATGTACCCTCTTAGCCTACCCCAGACCGATGGAGCTATTATGATGTCTCCAGAAGTAGATCATTAAAGAGTTGCTATCACTTCAAGAGCTACATCGTTCGTGGATTCTTTTCGTATAAGTTTTAAAGGCTACTGTTTTAGCCGGATACTAGGTTTTTATACTCCGAAGCAACAAGAGGTTGTTATAAGTTTAAAGTGCGTATCTGTGTCTGTGTATCTATCTTTCTATCTAGTTTTGTTTTAAAGTTGGCTTCATCGGTTTCTAGTTACAATTCAAGAAATTTATTCATCTGTTGAAGATCACCACCTAGTTTTCATCATCTTAAGTCTTATAAAAATTTAATTTAATACAACTTTCTTCTCTTCTTCTTTCGTTTCTATTTATAGCCGAAAGTATTCTATTGTCTTAATACGACACATTGTTTTCTTTGCGCAATTTATTTGTGTATTATTTACAAAGTACTTACTACTTATACTAATTATAAACAAAGATACTCCATCTTTGTTTCCGAGTATCTCCGAGTATTTCCGAGTAGAGCCAAGCAATTCCAACTCGCTATCATTAGCGGCTATCAAAAACTCATTTTGTAGTTTTTCTTAACCTCTGCGAAAGAACGGATTTATAGAGACAAGGTTCTATTCGCGGCTTTGTCTGCTTTGATTTAGAAAAATATTTTTTGTTGAAAATGTGATACTTCAAAAGGTGTCCAATGGAATTACCTGAGTTTCGGAAATACAGCCAAGCAAAGTCGTGAAGAAACTCGTCTACTCAAAAACGTGTATAAAATGTAAAGAGATTGTAATACAAACATAAAAGATATACGTAAAAAAAAATTACGATGTTACCTATCTTTTTTTATCTTTTTCCTTTTTCTTTTCTATCTTTAACATATTCGCACTTTTATGTTGCTTTTTTATAATTTGTTGTCATTTCGGCCACTCTTTAAAAAATCCATGGTGTACTTGTACTTATTACCGTCATAAGTGCATAAGGTACAAGCCTGTGACAGACGGACAGATAGACAACGGAGCCTACGTAATAGAATCACGTTGGCACCCTTTAGGCACGAAACACTAAAAGTGATTTCAATTCATTCTTTGCTTATTAAGAAAAAATATTTAGAAAATGTGGGTGCTGCGTTGAAGTCAGTTCGTTTTTAATATCTTCAGCGTCGGAATTATTAAAACATCGTGTGGTGAATAAATAAAAACCATTTCAGAAGTCAAAACTTTATTCTGAGAACAATAAAATGGCAACTTATATTCGCATGCAAGAACAAAAACACTATCATGCCAATATTTTTTACATTTATCTTTTTTAAACAAATAAAATACTGGCAATTACGAGAAATATATTTTGGAATTGTTTTTTAAGAAACAATCCAAATTGTGATAAATAAAATACACACGCAATAATACAAATGCTTTTACAAATCGATTAAATGATCAAACATCGATATGGTAAAATCGATATTATTTGTAATATTGTTTAATATATCTAGAAATGTGTTCATCTCGCCGATACTTTGAAAAATTATCACAGAACTTATTTTTCTAACTTATTGACCATAATTATTCATGCTATATAAATCTATAGTACTTTAAACAACGCATTAAACAGATCTCGAGATATCTTCATTCGCTACATCTATTCGGTCATACCAATAGTTATAATAATCGATAATTTTCGATAAAAATTACAAAATATCTTCTGTCAGTCTGTATTACAATAATCTAATATTACATTCTATTAACTCTAAAATTGAAAATTGGAATACATATCTTAAAATCGATTTTATCCATTTCTTTTCGATTGAGCAAACATTTATTCACAGTAGTTTTTAATTATTTGTATTACATTTTTTTACGAATACAATTATAAAACATTCATGATCGGATACATCCAAGTACTAAAGCATTTTTTTATATTTTAATCAAAATATTTAAAATTCCATTGAAAGCTTGTAACATTTTTCATTCTTTTTACAAAAAATAATCGTATATTCGTTACATGAGTCGTGTGTACAGACCCTTACAACTGTACAAACTTGTGTTTTTTTTTTTTTTATATACACTTCAGTCGTAAATTATTTAGGAACATAGTATATTACAAATGCGAGTTGTATAAAATCTTATCTCAGTAGAATTGAACTTTCAGAAATTGTTCGTAATTAATTTAGCGTTTTTATGTACCTTTCCCCAGCTTTTTTCTCCCCATAACTGGGAGATCTAAAGCGTAGTCCACCACGCAATTCCAAAGTATA
>DWJS01000844.1:0-10107 GCA_018248975.1 Codatractus imalena | reverse complement strand
TTTTTAAAGTGTAATCATAGAAGACGCATTCGACGTATAAACGAATGAAATAAATATAAGTTGTAAGTGTAAGAAATCAACCAGCCTTTGATGGTCTACTGTTGAATATAGACCTACCCTAACCTACTAATTTCCGAAGTTTTCGGCCATTCTCTTAATCCTCCTTGTCGTTGACGCCCCGTACTCCTTTTGCCTAATCATGATCTCCATTTGAGGAACTTTTTACCCCATAAAATAGTATTACATATTGAAATGTTCGTCGCTTGCTCCCGTGTATTGGAACAGTAATTATTTACCGGGTCCATTGTTAGCTATCTTTATCACTGTATTTCTATTTACTGAGCCCCTTTGACACTAGAGCTTTGTAACTTCTATCTGCGACAGGCATGTTGGTACAGAATACTCTGAATATTTCAGACTATTGAACAATGCATTACCCATATCCAATATCTATCAGGCTTATTGTGAACTACATATATCATTTTTAAATTGCACCTTTTGAGCCCGAATAATCAAATAAATATAATGGATAATCACTCTACCTTCAAAATTAGGGTGTTACGTTAATGTACGTTACGAAAAATTTTGTCTATCTATCTTAAAATCTTCATTTCAAGCGTCTACGTCTTTAATCTATTTAGTTTTACTTTCTTAAGATGTCAATGTATATAAGTATAGTTTGTCATTGTCATTTTAAAATTACCTTTATTTTATACGCAATATTTATGCTGCCTGTTTTCATTGGAACAAAATATGAAACATTCGTTTATTTATCGCACAGGGTTAACAGAACAACGTCAGTCGATGCTACCTATTTAACAGCATAGATTCCTCTTTTTAGCTCGAAAATATATACTTCAAAAACCCTTCAATGGTGCATAAAACGTTGTCCTTCATAATCGACAATGCACGCGCGAATAGTTTTTCAGTTGACACGATAGGGACTACTTTCTATAATGTGGCCTGTCTGCTTTGTCGCTTTATTTGGGAAGAAGTTTAGTAAAAACCTAGTAACAGACATTAGCAACGAAATTACTTTAATCTAATTATAATTACAAATGTGCGTCGCTATCTCTCGTGTATTGGATCGTCGCGCCTTATCGGGCCCATTGTTGACTGCCTCTATCACTGGATTCCTTTTTACACGGCGCCTTTGACGTTCGAGCTTTGTTTGCCGGGAGATCAGAATGAGGCGCGCCTCAAACGACGCGTGCCTTCCATTTGTGGCTCCAATCGATTATTCTTATAGTTTCTGAACGTCTCCACGACTTCTGATAAATGGACTTGATTTCAACAACGACCGGCAAAAACAACGACGACTGCATTATCTGTCTCTGATACTGCTGGGTAGGTCATCATATTTAATTGAAATAAAATGTGTAATTTTATGGGAAAGAAATATTTGGTTTAGTGCTAAATGTATTTTGACTTATTCTGAAAACTGAAACTTTGAGCTCAAGTTTTCACAATTTTTAACATATCTTTGATTTCTTTGACTAAAATCCTTAAAACCTTCATCCACTACCTACTATGTATATTCTGAAACATCTTTTCTAAACTCATTATCATTTCGCATATTTTTTATTTTATAAAGTTGAAATGTATGTACTATTATTTGTTTAGTATATATGCTGGTGTGATTTCTAACTTATGTTACATTACAAGTGCGCGCTTGAAATCTTCCACTGCGGGAGCGATCCTTTAATTCCATGAACTGCAACTATTTAAAATAAGTTAAAGCAATACATTTCATAATAACATAGCAATTGATAACTTCATCGGAAAACTAAAACAGAATTTTTGATCACACGTTGTGCTTTCCTACAAACCTCTGTATTCGAACAAAAATTCCGTTCTACCGGAACAATGATCTTTCGGACTAACAGACGATTGAAAATAATAATATTTTTTATTTACGTATCAAACAAAGAGTCGACAGGTGAGCCGAAAAATGATAGTTATTTAGAATTCACAAACGGACACTTATATATAATTTATATGTAATCTCGTATAGATTGTGGGGCAGCGTAACGACGTAACAACTAGCGTAAGTTTATTCGCCGCGTTTCCCGTTGACAATGCAATTTTAGCTAATTCGATCGCGACCCGCGCCCTCGCCGAGTGGCGCTCGAATATTAAACTAATTATGAACAAACCGAGCCGGCCTGCGACACAAATTAACCGTTGAACTCCATTAACCGTACTGTTGTTTAACTTCCACTATCGATGGCTGTCCTAACTTTTGAAACCAGAGTATAGTCGCGCGTTACCCGTTGATATAGTTGAATAATGTGCTGGCTATGTATATTTGAAGTGATAGCTGAATGTATATAGTCGACCTTTCATAACCGAGGTGCGGGGTACAAATCACAGGCATTCCTGGTTTTATGAAATTATGTTCGTATTGGAAATTAATTATCACTTGCTTAACGGTGATTCCTTCACCGTGAGAAAGTCCCCATTCCTGAGAGTGCTGTAAAATACGTTCTCAAAGATGCGTGAAGTTTACCAAATCGAATTTGGGTACCGTGGTGGTATCTTGCTTAAACCCTTCTCACACAGAGAAGAGGCCCGTGCCCAGCAGTGGGATATAAGGGATTGTTGAAGACGACGATGGTTATATGTCGAACGTTTGTGTACTAATCGTGGTTATCGAAATGAATTCCTGTATGTATAAAAGATTAAAACATCATCGTATCTTTTCTTATACCGATAATTTATAGAATATTTTCAACTTTGTGCAACAGTCAACTGTTTTAGGTCGAAGAAAAGATAACTTTAAGGGTAACTATAAAGAAAAATACAAAGTGTTCAAAATGCTTTGATTGGTGAATCTTAAAAATTATATTGTTTAAATTTATCACAAAATAATTGCTAGTGTGTTAACTAGTGAATTACTTCTGTTGGGCTTAAATATTTAAGTAGAGAGTATTTTTAATTAAGTTTTAACATTTCCATTGTCACTTGTGTACATTTGTATTTTAGTGTACACATATACCAAAATATGCATATTCCAATTTCGGTAAGTAACACAATAATAAACTTAATTTGAATAAAGTCTTTTGATGTGGATCTAGCAATCTAAAAAAATGAAGAATTGAGTTTTGAATTCATTGATAATGAAATTATATTTGTCAACTACAAAATACATCAATTCATTTCTCGAGAGACGATTCTCGGAGTTTGATCACGGAATAACAAGACTAAAAAATCTTAATCAGTTACACCCCTTTGAAGACAAAGCAAGTGCTTGAAGTGAAGAATGCGACCAAAGAAGAATATTGCTGTTTTAATTCAAATAAAAAAAAAAACGGAATATGCCTGACTCATAAAGGAGCGGGGGCACTTGACTAGTATTGGATAAAAAGAGAATTAATAAAGCGCGATGAGCCTTTGTCTATGGTTCACAATCAATTCTTTGTATTACGAGGATTCCGCCGGCTCTCGAATAGCGCCAATTTTCACGCATCGGGGCTATCAAATTATATTTTATTTACAAAATGATTAAACGTTGAAGAGTTTATAGAGAGGTTTGTACTCGGGCTAGATGCGCGGCAAATATTAGCTTTAATTATCTATGTACATATGAATGTATTTAGTTACTAAATACATTCTACCTAATACCTACCTAGTCTTTTAAGCGCAACTTATTACAATTACTGAAATCTCAGTAGATTACGGCGATATTGTAATGATAATTTGATAGATATAGGCAGTTCGTGTAGCCACGTTCTTGTCTACCCCGCTAGAGTGCTAAATGTTGCTCAGTAGCATACAACACATTGCAGAAATAAAGTATACGCTAGTAATATTGCTGAGCTGTAGCTTTCATCAAGATGCAGTTTTTCCGCTCGTTGAAGAGTCCTGTTAGGTTTTGTTTTAAACAGTAATAAAGTCCGGATCGGACGGAGTATCCACTACATCCAATAGTGCCTTTTGCAACGAAATTTTACAGAAACAAGGATTTAATCAAAAATGTGTCAGACGCGTTGCCAACGTTCACATAGGACTATTAATTAAAAATAGAACATAACAACACTGATGTAGTATTAGTTGGTATGTAGTATTAGGTGTAACGGTAGTGCAGTAGTTGAACTGCGAGGTTCTACCATGTTAAAAGCTTTTACATTTCTCTTAATTGCAGATACATTCATCTTTTGTCTAAACGATTCTCATTCTTTTTTGTACATATTTGATCAGTAATATATTCTTCATAATTACAGTCTATCATTGAATAATGAATGCATTATCCTATTGTAGTTCAAACACGCTTATAACGTAATAACAATATCTTGTTTCTAATCAAAGAATTCAACCCAACATTTCCAACGTACGTTTCCATTAAATTTACCAATCAAGGACAGAAACATCTTGAAGACAATTGAAGTCACTTAGTAAATAAATAATACGGGGAACAAACAGTGTAATTAGATCAAGTATGGCAACCCTGGCAGCATTTGTGTTCGGCTTGTTTCAAAGGAAAATTTATTATTTAAAGTGAAAGTTATTGAGTTTCGCTAAGGTTAAGTGAGCCTTTTGACTTGTTCGCCTATGAAGTAAGGGGTGGCGCGAGCGGATGGTGTCAGATTCCTTTTTATATGACTTCACCAAATTACCTGCATATTATATTACCTTTATATTGACGAAAGCATGCTCCCAACTCTTTTATCACAGGTTATTTGGGGGAAATTGGGAATATATTAAAGAGTATGAAAAATGTGAGTGTGAATTTTGCTCCGCGCAGTTTCGATTTAATTTTGTCTCTTTGATTAAGATGTAATTACTTTTATCAAAGGTTTTGAAGTCTTTTAACATACACATTTTGTTCTTAATTGAAGTATATGGTAGTAGTGGTTAATTAACTAATTAAACTTTTAATTTACTAATTAAAATAAACTGTTTATTATGTCACGTTTTTTTTTATTCAATGCCGATAAGTCGACCCAGTTTACTATCGATCATGTAATAGGATCCAATTATGGGCAATAAATTAATATATTGTGAGCACCTCGTAATGAATGTATAAATTTCGATAACAATAGTTTTAAAACTTTTCAAATCTTACAAATTATAGGGCTATTTGAATAGACAATATTTTTTCGAAGATTTCGATGAATATAGTACCTGATGTAAAACATAAAATGAGTGATATAATCTCTTATTTATGTGAATATTTATATTGGAATACGAAGTAAATATTAAAAGGCGATCCCACATATTCGCCGGCCCGTGTACATCGAATAAATATAACGCTATAATACATAAATATTAAATTTTCACAGTGTGGCCGATATAACAACAAATAAAAAACAATTAAGACGAAAATAACAGCGTCTATTTTGCTAATATTTTTTACGGAACTCTTTGAGTGCAAGTCCGACACGCAACTGACCGATTTTATTATGATCATCGTCCCATGTCTGTCCTATTGCTAGGCCTTTTCTTAGACTTAAAAAATAAGACCTGGTGGACTTCATATATCTTTGCGACCTTTTTTAAACTTTCAGTTATGTTTCTTAAAGCAACTTGTTTATGTACATTGCTTTCTTTTCACTTCTTTACGCTCTTCTTAAAAAAATCGGAGTGTTTGCTTCGGTGTCGAACCTCAGAGACCCAGCGTGAATGGACAAATTTCGAACCCCTTGAGTGTTCCTGTATATGATTTTTATGCGAGTTATTAAGAAACATTAATAATGATATTATAAATATGTAATACACGAGTAGATGTGCTTAATAAGATATCCGTCGCATAAGTAATGAGACATTGTTCATATATCGGCCGCCGCCCACGATGTCAAGGAAGTTGGATTAGTTTGAGGCCATCGTATCTTCTGGTTGGGTTCGACGCCCCTCGGTTTTGCAACTTTGATAATATCCACTACGGTATTATTACTCAAAGCAGTACTAATCTCGTCCTTTTTAATTGAAACATCCGATTACGTTGGACCGGCGTACAGAGCGGTTTTATTCCAGGAACCTTTGATTTTCTTGCTTGTTACGGCGTATTGATAGGAGATCGGTTTGATGTCGTTAATGTAGTTGTATTTAAGTATACTTTTTTCATCGTTTGTTTTCGCGTTTCCCATGTTTCGAACGTTGAACAATTCATAAGTTTAAATTGTTGGAGCGTTTGTTTGTAGTGAACCGAGAATGTCGAGGACTGAGGAATGAGAAGTCGGTGACGAGGTTTCCGTTCCCATTTCGTTGAGTTTACCCTTTATCTAATATTTTATGCCAATTCCGCGGCAGATTGCATCCTCCGCAATGCATTCATCTTTAAATATCGCCGGCAGTGAGATGGCGGATGGCGTAAGATTGGCAACAATGTGATTTAGGGCGCTCGATCAGCTACCCAGCGAGTCGCCTCGTGCATTATGTAGATTGTAGGCGAGGTATCGGAAAGCCGTGAGCCGTCGAGCCGTCTGCCGCAAACCGAATTTATCGCATTGACTATTCAATCCGCGGGAAACATCTGCCTGCCAGTGAATAGAAAAATATACTCGCGCCTGCCGAGTAGCGGTTCGCTCTGAAAAATTGTTTCACGGTCAAATCGAATCCTATTTTAGACGTACTCGACAATATTGCCGTGTGCTTTAAATCTGTTTATCGGGACCCGTTATTTGGAGACACAATTTTACTCGTAAAATAAATTGACATTGCTTTTCCATTAGTTTAGAATCAGTTGATAGATTAAAACGACTCGCTCCAAAATATTTTATATGTAACTATGAAACACTTGTTTTAAAAAAATAGTATATAAATTGACAATGAACCAAAAAGCCCTTGAATCTTATTTCGAATTGTCTCATTTGAGGTTCCGATCCGGCAGTAATTTAAGAAAAAAAATATTATTGCCTCGCAGGCTCTACTAATATTACAAAACTGAAGAGATGGTTTGCTTGCTTGCTTGTTTGTTTGCTTGAAAATTTATCTCTGGAAATAGCAGTTCGAATTATAAAAAAAAATTTAAGGCCATTTATTTAGCCTCATGAAGTGTGATTTTGTAATATCCTGCTACGATAACCGGTAGTATTTGTATATGTTGCGTGTTTTACTTTCTTCCTAATGGCGGTACGGAACCCTTTCGTGAACCCGCACAAAGTCTCACATTTGACCAATTTTATTACAACATTTTCGTTTGGAATGTTACTCATGTTGTGTACGTGTTTTCTTATATTCACTCTATCTACATCAGGGCCCTGCTTAATATGTGTTTATTGTGTTCAATATGTTTCGAGAGAAACATTGTGATTTCAGCAACGCCTTTTTTCGTTTCGCGGGAGGCTATATGGGCCTGGTACGCTCCGCAGTGAATTTACTTAGCGTCGCGAGTGCAGCTAGTCCCGCCCAAATTACTATTTCAATCTGACTGGCATCTTCACCTAGTGGCGCCATATTTGACTGGAGAATATCAGGATTTTTTCCAATAAAAAATCTTAAAGCCCCTCTTTAAGATTTTGATTTTGACGAAATGGTATTTTTTTTATTTACGTACGCATACCGTTACAGGGGTTCGATATTTACAGAACTTTCTACACTCAGCTCCACAATAGATACCCCTGCTTTGAGAACTATACACTCATAGCCCGATTTTAAATTCATTATTTAGATATGTACCTATAGGTCTACGCCTGGATCAAATCCGGAATACTTTGCATCCCAGACCTATATGGTCACCGCTAAGTGGGTGGCTTTGATGCGGTCATAATTTGATCTACTTAATAGCTATCTCTATATATAAACGTACTGTGATGCTGGCGTATAGTAATCATTTTTTTATGGGAAACAATATCCACCAGCCTCGATTATTGCAGGTGAGACCTCTGGTTAATAGTTTAGCGTTACTATTTCTATTCTTCGGTCTTGCAAAACACGCGTTTTCGGTTGCATTAGTTCATAAGCCTATAAACCTTTCCAAGGCATCCGAACATTTACAAACTTATGTGTGACGTTTTGGTATCTTCACAATGTCTGAATCTGAATGGGTTGCCAGTAAATGATTTTACTGATGTCTTATCCATAGTTGATGCTAATAAAGAAATTAAAGTAGAATTATTTATTATTCCTGCACACCTTTGACTTAATTAGTATTTCTAGTATTAACTTGAATAAACAAACTTCATACGAACATGCAAGCTTTTAAAAGCGCTCTCCTCAGCTTTTGTAAAGTTACCGTCATAGTTGGTCTTCGAAAGGACATATCGTACACAGGTTTTAAGTAACCAATAAAATAAATAACCGATTGACAGCAGACTGGGAAAAAGGTCTTCGAGTCGCAATCAATCTACTCTTCACTATGAATCACTAAGTAAAAGCCGGTTAAACAACTTACATATTTCTAAATTCCAATATAAAGAGAGACAAATAACGATATGAGAAAATTATACAGTCCACTTCTTCTTTTGGCTATATACAAAATAATCTCACTTACAGAAAAATGTAGTGTCCGACGGAAACCGGTTTTTACGACGGAAACCGAAACCGAATTTCGGCAACGGTCTCAATTTCGGCCGAAACCGAAACTTTCTTACAATTTTGAGGGGAGAATAAAGAAAACGTTAATATAATCAGTGAGTCATTCTCATTTTTAAATCTCATAGAAATTCCGTCATAAATTCCGTCATGAATCTCATAGAAATAGAATGCCGTCTATTTAAGAAAATAAAAGTTTAGTCCATTTAAGGACAAAAAATCAATTGCGCCTTAAAATATGCACTTAAAATAAATGATGTGTGTATTTGAGTTGGTGGATTAGTCTTTTGAAAATCATTCATTGCTTTTTTCAAATTCAAATCAAAATTACTTGTAAGCCAGTCACGACATGATTTGGTATGTACGTGATGGCAGCAAAATGTCTTGGATACAATTCAATGTGCCGAAAATGACCGATCACAGCGCGAGATCTCCCGAATGCAGTTTCGGTTTCGGTCGTAGTTTCGGCAGGTTTGCCGCCGAAACCCAAACTTAACCGAAACCCGTTTTTTTGCCGAAACTCGACCGAAACCGAAACCGAACTTTTGGTCGGACACTAAAGCGGTTTTAATAAAAACGAACCGAACTCCAGCATAAATAGTAATAGCATAAAATAACTCCAGCATTAATTAAAGCATAATATTATATTTGATTTGTTTAATTGAGTAATTTGCGTGTTGAATATCACACATTTATCAAAAAACGAAATAGAATTACGGACCGAATTAAAGTATTGTTGCTATTTACCCGAGCCCGATTGATTATATATATTATTATTATTGATATAAATAATAAAGTTATATTTATTCTCATCCCAAGAAAACAACGCAGCATACAACGAAGGTTAGTTAAAAGAACTAACACAAAGGAAAAGTTATACGAGATTTTATTCTTTAGGCATGAAGTCCTCGAAATAGAAAGATGAACTGAAAGGCAGTAACAGCAATTTGTTCAAAGAACTCGTTAAATAACAAGATAAACTTTTAATTAACCGTCTAGCTACAAACGTCTGTTAGCATAGACTTATTAACAAATAGAAGGAGAACATAATTAATCCAATGCTTCTCTTTGCCTAGATTTTCCTTACAGAATAACAAGGATTATTATACCATAAATGCGAGGTAAAAACCTTTGAGAACAAACCACCAATAATTGCTTACAAAACAAAAAATAAACATTATTATTTTCTTATTAATTTAAGCAACAAACGAGCTTATAGTCAGTTATGTTAAATGGACACTTACTCATGAACACACACTTACCTTTTTCTTAGTTCATATAAAACTAGATTTTACTTAAAGTCGACTTATTGAGTCATGTAAAGTTTACTTATTTAATCGAATAATTAAGCGACTCCTGAAGACTAAAATGGAAATTTCGGAACCAAACCGTATATATCGTACCACATTATTCAAAGCGTAGCATAGCAGCGCTACACTTCTGTGGTGTTGAACCCAGTAGCGGACCCAGGAATTCGGATTGGGAGCTTGACCAAATGAAGGTTTTATAAGTAAACACTAAAACACTAACACAATTAGGATAGGTGGTATAACTCGTTTAGTTCGACCGGGGACGTACCACCGCCACCCTCATAATCCTCCGTGAAGCAATTTTTGTGTTTCGGTTTGGAGAGGC
>DWJS01000843.1:0-10108 GCA_018248975.1 Codatractus imalena | reverse complement strand
TCTGCGACATCACGTCCTCACAGAAGAGGGAAACTGCTCGCCATGCCTCTCTGCTGCCCACCATGGATCTGACCACGACGGGCAGATTATATAGGTATCGTTGAGCAACGATATTCAACTAATATCAAGTTATAAGTTACGAGTACTTTAGTAAACAGAGACTTATCTGACTTTTATGGCAAAAAATAATATTTACATATTAATGACGTGAACTAACCCTCAAAATAAATGATTCCTATAAATAGACATATGGTTTTTTGCAGAACAAATTTTGTAATTAATTTAATAGGCATAGCTTAAATTGGCTTAAATTTAGATTTTCCTTATAACACCGGCCGAGAAATGTATCGCGGATGGTCTATGAATGAAGTTTAAACAGGAAAATAAAATAAATACTACCTGCGAGGATAAAGTTTCCTTGTATTTCGAATATGTTGCTTAGGATTTCCTTGAGCGCAATATATGTTATATGCATATTATGTCACATTATGTTTATTGATTAGTGCGCTTATAAGAGATTAAATAAGAACCTTTTATGGGTACATATTAATCTGTGTATTTGCAGTTGTAAATCCACTGGTATATACCAGTAGGTTTAATGACCCTCCTTTTTTAATTTTACGAATTGTGTTACAGGGGCTATTATAGGCTGGGATCATGTTGGAATAATGATATGATTTCAGCCGCGCGAGTTGGGTATAGACGTGTTGCTGCGCTGCGGTTGGATACAGTGAGACTTCTCATTGTATTCTAATTTGTGTTAGTGATTAGTGGTCATTGCGTCGTAAGGACCTCGTCTGTTTACAGCAGGGTGAAGAACCACGAAGGTGAGGTTTGGCATGTATTTCTCAACTGGGGGTGGCCTGGAGCGTACTCCACCACACTGCTCTAGTAAACATTGGTGGAGATGGTACGGGTTAATATAGGTATTTAATATACATGAGGCCTTAGAAATCCGTGTAATATATTGTGTGAAAAGCGTAAGTGTGTGTGTGTGTGAAGTGTTTATATATATTTATTTGTAGAACTGTAGCTATTACGAATCTGTGCAGTTTACTGATTAATAACACAGCATTGTTGATCGGGAATGTGTGTGCAAATGGTGAATCGTGAAGCATTTATATAAGGAAATAATAGTCGATATAAAAACCTCAGCGATGCATACTTCTGTAGTATCAGACGTTTCCTTAGCGCTGCGTTACACGTGTTGTAGAGTATGCAAACAACAGAGCGAACTCTACTACATTGAGAGCAATATTATATTGCACGTGAATTGCAGGCAATAATTAGCTATGTTTCTCGTACATCACTTTTGTTTAAATTAGTCATATTTCATTATTAATAATGAAGCCCGTAATATATGCAACATAAGGTCGAAATGTGCTTAAAAATAAATTATGCAACTTTTTGTATACCTAAAGTTAGTTGACAAGTAACCTATATATTATAGTATGTGGTGTAAATATCAATAACATCGATGTTTGAATATTGATTCGACATGGTTTTGCTATTATAATCATTCAGGTATTCTTCCAAATGTTTTTAATAATATTGAGTTTCAATTATTAAATTTTACGTTATGTTTAACTATAAGAAAATGAAAACCTCCAAATAATATCCTACCTGAACGACCACAGATGCTGCACTATCTCCGAAGGACGAACATAGCGCTTAACACTGTGTTATAATACAGACGTAGGTAGGTCTGTCTGCTTTGTGTCATGTTAAAAAAAGTTCAACTTTTGTAAATTAAATAATAAAATACAAAGTTTTACCAAATTTTGTCCTCGGAATATGAACTTTGGCAAAGGGATACCTCCCGCCAGGCGAGGTGGTCATGCCTGAGGATCGGCCACGCTCCCGATAGTCTCAGCTTATGTATATCCAAGATGTTGAAAAAACTTTGGCAGCGTGATTCAGGATGGCTTGTGGCGACATCTCTTGACGAGTTGCGTAAGGTCGCCACTTAAACATTAAATATTATGGGTTAGCAAATAATAATGCGTGTCTATTTATGTACTATGTTTATTCTGAGTTTACATTAGTCTATGGCAGGAGAGGGCGCGGGAGGGAGGCACGTGCCATACCGACTGTGAGAAATACCGTGAGAATAATTATCAGCTTATAATTAGGTGTTTTGTTAGGAAGCATAAAAGATGCTCTGACTTGCAGTACTTACGTTGCATTGTTATAGCCTGTGTCTACATGAAGTTGAACACAAATATGATGTCAGGCGCTAAAGATGTTTTGACTCGTAGCAATCGAGCATGCAGTCCACCTGGTCGTAAGTGGCCACTACCTCCATTGAACGTCTGTAATCAACTCCAGATTGGATTAGAGTCGATCCGTTGTTACCCGAAGAACTAGGTAACTAGTAATGACCCGTAACTTTGCCTTACCACCACACTCTTCAAACCAAAACACCCACCTATACTCGTCGTAGGTGCGTTGACGTGTATGTGCGTCGGAGACAGTCAAAGTCAAAGTTAAAGTCAAAATAAGCAATGCAATTTAAGGTATCTAATAAAGGAATTAATTTAGTTTACAAGATGCGATATTATCGAAAAAAATCCTCGAGGATTTCATTGTAAAAATTATGTTATATTTTAAACTTAAAATTTACCGAGCGTTAATTTCGAAGATTTCATAATAAATAAAAATATGTGTCATGATTATCTTTTTTAAAAATCGCATCATCATCGCCTATTATCGACATGGGTTTTTAACAAACTATTTCGGCAGTATTTACCTCCATAACAAATTATGGTGATGACTGTGTTAGAAGTCCACTTTCGCTTTATTCTATACGTCTTGGATTACAAAAAATAAATAGTATCATAAGCAGTGGGTATCGGGTTCAATCTCGGCGAAATAGACAATCACTACATAGTATAAAACAAAGTCGCTTTCCGCCGTGTCCCTATATATGCTTAAACGTGATCTTTAAAACTACGGATTTTGATGCAATTTTTTTTAATAGACAGAATGATTCAAGAGGAAGGTTTATAAGTATAACTAGCGACTCGGTATTGCAGCTAACTACCGTAAGTAAATTATGACGCACTTTAGGTTTTACGCCCCCGGGCGAAGCCAGGATTGGTCGCTAGTTACAAATAAATGATACATTTTTTTCTGCCTTTGGGTTTGAGAGTTTTTCTTTGCGTGTCGGTAGCATCCGCGGCACCGAAAATTCTAGGAGGCTGTTTTATCTGAAACCATTGCAAAATATACGGGTCATTTTTCGGGTTCATAAAGTGAAGTTGGTTTTGCGAACTTCCCACATATGTGGAGGAAGAAATAGTTTTTAGCGAAAATGTGTCGCAAACATGGTGAGAAAGAAGTAGAATGGGGCAAATTCGTTAAAATGTGTAATAGTTTAAAGTATTCGTAAAAGTAGCATTAATGCAAGGAGTCATGTTTAAAAGAATGTCAATATAGATCATAAAACCGAACAAATTAAATAGAGGTTCGTATAATGTCTTTGACCATCTTCACTCGCTTTCCACAGACGTCGTAGGAGGCACATAAGTGATTAGTCAGACGAGGTGCAGTAGCCTCTCCTCGCGAGGTTATTTTCCCGTGATTGACACACAACCAAGCGCGGTGCCTATAATTAAAAATTCTGTCTTTGATGATAAAAAAAAAACTACATTCGTACGCCTTTCGGCTAAACCGAATAAACTTATCTGATATCAACCAATAAAACTATATCGTGAACAAAGATTTTTCTCTTTCTTTTCAATGGCGAGTACTATGCCCAGCAGCGTATTTCTAAGGGGTGAATGAAGCACATATCACCCTTTAACTAGAATGATTGCTGATCAAAAGATAACAACAGAAACGAATGTATTTAGAAGAGCAATTAAGGTGGCACTGAATGTATGTCCACCAGGTAACCCCTAACGACAAAAAACATGACAGAAATAGCACGAAAAACAAGCAGTAAAATATCAAAACAATCTGAGTGGCAACTATGATAGTCTCAAATATTCGGATAAAAAACCTAAATTAAACATCATCAAAATGAGGTACGCGGCAACGGACGAAAAAAGACACAGAATTGCAAAGGTTAAATATAAATATCTGACCTTCAAAACCTGTTCCTTGAAAAATCTTATTTCTGTCTCATCGGATGTATTAAGTATAAAGTGTATATAATGTATGAAGTTTGTATGCGATCCATTGTATTACAGTAATTAACTTCTGCATAGTGGTTTAAAATCCAGTATTTTACAATAGCGGTCTGGTTTCGAATCCCAAGAACGCACCTATGATTTTTCGAAATTATGGGCGTATTAGAAATTAATTATACTTGCTCGTAAGTCACAGAACTTTAAAAAATCTGTACAGCGTGTGAATTCTACCAATCTGTATTTGAGCAGCATGAGACCTGTATCCAGCAGCGGGACAGAAATGGCAAGATGAAGAATTTGCTTCTGTAGAATACGGGTCTATAATATTAGCACACTAAGGAGATCCGGCGAAAATATTTTGGTATATAATTAAAGTTGTACCCACATATGCTATTTATAGAACGTTGGAGCAAATAATAGAACCGGTTATGTGTTCTATTATTACCAGTTGGATTGCAAAAAGTTGTTTGTTAATCACGACAAAACATAAAAACATACATCCTATATTTGTTATGTATGTATGTCGTTGTATATATTGTGGATGGTATAGCATTTTCGTATGAAGTCTCGGGCAATTACTGCTTCGGTCTATTTACAAAAGTAAGTAATACCTAACTCTTAAGGCTTTCATTATTGTTTTCGAAAGGTAAAACCGTTAAAAAAATGATTGATGAGATTTGAATAATCGTGAATGTCAAAACTGCCAGGCGTTAGTTCACTTTTTACCCGACTTCAAAAAGGAATTTTTTTATTCGTATATGTTTACCTGTATCGATATTTTGGAATCGTGGACACGTTTAGATTATTTTTTTGTATAATGGGATAATAAGTAAGCTTCAAAAGTTTCTTAAACTTTTTGATAATCGTTTAGCGCTTTTTGATAAATATAAAAATGTATTATTACGCAAAAACTTTATTTACATCGTGGCGTCACAATTGTTAGTTGACAGTTAAGTATACAGTTTCAATTACATATGTATATTAGTATTTGAACCGCGCATAACCTCGCGGCTTGTGTAGATTTCAACTGATCTACGTGTCGTGTAAATCGTGTTGAGCGCGGTCGGTAGTTGGATGAGTGACCGTTAGCCCAATCGACCATTTCATTGGAGCAGCGTAGTGGAGTATGCTCCAGGCCTTCTCGTGCCAGCAGAGACTCATAGCCAGCAGTAGCACATAAAAAAGATTACAGGTATATTAGTATATTTCGCATTCGCATTTCGAAGTAATGTAATGATTTATTACGTTCAAAAGAGTTTACTTTATGTAAACCCCTATCTACATGTATATCTTCTTAAAGTTAAATCAAGATTAAGTTAGAATTTTTGCGCGTTGCAAGTACCCTTTTATATCTTTTGACTCGTTAGTGCGATAACAGATGGCTCTATTATTTATATTTATGTTAAAATAACTTGAGATCGTATACCTGGTTTTGTGTGTGTGGCGATGCTAAATATTAGTATTTTTTGTCTTCTCTGAACCGTCGAGTCACTGTGAATACCCAGAGGATCGTATAACGAGAGTTATTAAGTATAATAATATGTGACATTAAAGTAGTCTGGCGATATTCGGAACGTGATCGTGAGTCGCGTGCTATGGCTTGCGCGGGCGCAGCGCCGCTAAAATGCCGCTGGCAAACTTACTACACAGTTCACACAGGTGCTACGATAACATGAATGTTAAAAAATATTGCTTGTTACTTAATTAAGGTTAAGTTAGGCAGCTAGCGGTGTCACCTAGTTGACTGTCAAAAATAATTCAGTAAAAATGTATATTAAACAAGAAAAAAATGTTTTAATTACTTCATTATTAAAGTTTACGTATCTATAAGAATCTATTAAATTAAATAACGCAATAAGTTTCAAATATATATCCCAGTCGTGGCTAAGGTAGCGCCATCTTACTTGCTTAACATGGCCTTGAGTCGGTAATTCCCAGAATCATCGACCATGTATCTAATTAAAAAACAGTGCGTCAATCGTTGTATAATTTTGTGTCCAGTTGTATTTTTGAAGCTAGTTAAATTGTCAAAACTACCACACCTACTTGAACCTTATCTCAGCATAATAGTATGTGGAACATAACATACTTGATTACGCTGCTCATTTACTTATTTACTGTTACTTCTTTATAATAAGCTTATCTACTTAGCTTTTATAATGACTATAAATGTTAAATAACCTTTTCTATTGGCAATCTCCATTATATAAGAATCTAGTGCGTAATAAACATCCTTTCGAACAATCATTTAAACAGCCTTTTGTCGGGCAATCAATGTTCAATATTTATTGAGTAAAATATAAGGTTCCAACTTAATTATTTTAGGTACCAATGCTTTTGTATTGACCTCTCGCAGGATCAGAGTACTAGAAATTGTGTGATAATTACTTCGCTAAATATGTTAAACACAATCGAATTCAACCACAACACCTGCATTTTCTGCTAGCTTTTACTGTAGTTTGCAGTTTGAAGATCAATTCTTAGTCCAAAATGTCCTTGACCACAAGTAGGTACCTAGCGTGCTTTGGATTATAATAAACGTACCAATATTACAAACACTATACATATCCTACTTGAGTTTAAGGAGTACCTGATGTATCTTCAATACCCATGTTACTATACTAATGAAATTCAAATTGGACCTTTTTGGAAGTATGTTCTGTCCAAAAAAAAGTTTTTCCAAATCAGTTAATGCCCGTTGGAGGTAACAAACATAAACGAGGTAACCTTGTCCTTTTTGAGGTCGGTTCAAAAAGAATAGGACAGTTATTTAGGTATATGACCAATTATTGTAGCAAAAATTTAATTGTTTATGAAAGAGGTATGCACATTAGGTTATTTATTTTAAGTGGTAGAACCTTTTCTAGTCGGATTCTGGAGGCACCATCGTCACACCTATTTCTGCCTATTAACAGAAGTGTCAAGCACTGAGGAGCTGACCGAGAGATGACATCAATAATATCCAGGGTTCAAAACAGATATGGGCCTCTGCCCACTTACCTTCGAGCGGACTGCAACTCCTTTCTATAGTTCTATTTCTAGAAAAATATTAATGTACAAAATATGAACGTGTGAAGCAGCATTTTACTGCTACCAGTTGGAGGTTTGTCAGTGGTAAATCCCCCGTGTGCTCGGGTTTTCCGCTCGCTTCCTACTATGTTATCGTATTATCAATTCACGCAATAGGGGCTTGCATTATGCAGTGGGGTTAATGAACTTGCACTGTGACAGCTGACAATCGTTTGCGATCGTCTTTAGTTAAGGTAGGTTAGGGAGTACATATGGAACATAGAGTAATAGTTATCAGAGAATATGTATGTACCTACCACTTTCTGCTCTACACGACATCGGTGTAGCACTTTTAGATAATAAACCTAATCTAGGTTATCTTTATCATTATGTAAGTGGAGTTAATGAACTTACAATGTTACTGAAACACATAATCATTATTGGTAAATATAACAAATACAATACTTAAAAGCAATATCCATGTGTATAAAGTCGTATGGGCCGACTGTCTAATTTGTAATCGCTAGAAACATTGGCTAAATGTTTCGGGAACTACTGTTTTATTATTTTTATACTTAAATCATCACCTATAGGCACATTTCAAGAAGTCGTAGCGACGTGGACTTAGCCAAATGATTTATACGGAAATGTATGTTGTCGAACCATCGCGGTAACCAATGAGGTATCATGTATGAATCATTTTTTTCCGTTGCGGTCTTCACGATGACTCTAACGGGCAACGAATAATCTATTTTATTACATAGACCTCGCAAACGAGGTTGCATTCCACATATTAGTAGGCAACTTTTACTTCTGTAATCAACCGTAAAAAGGTATAAATCCCTACCATAGAGGAATTGCTACCAGATATGCATTGTTAAAGACTAAGGTGGAATGCCTCATATCCCTAACACAAAGTATTTTAACTTATTACTTTTGTTAGAACCTTCAAATCAGAACATATTTGCTCTTGACAACTGCTGTTAAAGGTACAAATAAGAGTAAAGTAGTGAAGGTAAGGTAGTGATAATGAGTAGATCCGTAAATGTCCAATTATGAAGAGCTCCATTACCCTAGAAATCAATCAATCTAATTCCTAATTCATTCTAATAAACATGACATTTATCCTTGTCAATATCATTTTGTGAATCAAAATGTATGAATATACTAGTTACAGCACGTGGTTTTACCTGTAATTAAGTACAGTTGACATATTACTCTTGTCTGGTCCTTTCCGATCCTCTTGGTGTAAACCATTGCCATCCCGCGTAACGGCACATACGTAATTCAAGCTGGACCTCCAGTTGTAGATTAAAAATATAACGTTCCCCAATTAATGGCCCATTCCAAAATATGTTTTTCTATCAGCCTATTAATATGAGTATATATAATATAAGAAACTACTCTTACGGGATAATCAGATTTTTTTTGGTTTAAAGTTACACCGACTATTATATATACAATGAAGTGCGAAATAACAAACGAGCATGCACCTGGGTAAGTGGCCACTGCAGTCCACGCACTTTTGAAATCAACCCCAAATGGTCAATCATGCATTGCCGCCGCTGACTAAGATACATTGCCTCGTTAGTTAGTATAGTTGCGTCCACTAGCACTAAGATGAAATGCCGAGTTGGAACGGCGTTGAAGTTTAACGGCCTCATATACATATGCCAATACTATCAATACGAGTTTTAGGGTTTCATACTTAAGAGTGGCACCGATACCTACTAAGGCCCCGCTGTCCGGCTGTTGCCTGTCTGCCTGTCACAGATGTTATGAAGCGTAACGGCTAGACACTTGAGATATTTACTATGATCTTTATAACAACAGATAATAAAGAGGGGAATGTAACTTAAAAATGATAAAAGTATGTTTAAGAATCAACGTCACCTGTTGTGCGGCGATGTGCGAGTATCGAAGTGTGATATCGAAATGTTTTGTTGCATTGTTCGTGGTATTTGTATATGCGATTGCCACTTACGTGTCTTTGTTCGGTGTTCTTTACTCGATGTTAATCACAGTAGTACGGAATCTACCTCACACTTGACCGATTATTTGTATATGTTAATCAAATTTTACTAGAACGAAACTTCAATTTCTACGTTTGAAAATATGGCATTGGGATAATAGAAATTGCATTATTCATTGCGCTTAAACAATAAGTAAATTAAGAGATATAGTTAATGAGCTTGGTATAACGTGTGTTTAATATATATAGTTTTCCTCAAATTAACAGGAAATAACGAAACATTGAACCATGCAATAAACGTTGCACGTTGTCGATTTTGTCAATAATTTAACTCGTTTATTTTATTGTTCGATCTTGCGGAAAATATATTATATAAAATTTGATAGTGTAAGTGGTAATTATGGGAACATTACCAAATTAATCTGGGAAAAATTACAAAATTATCTATTAATTAAAATTTATATGATTGTGATCCTACAAAATGAGGGAATTTGAATTGAGGCTGTATGTAGGAGTGCTTCGTGCTAAATACCACTAGAGACTATTTTTATGACCTATACGACGCGTAAGCAATTTTTTGAATGGTATCTTGAAGTCGATAAGCCTTTTCGAATGTTTTAGCAAACCTAAAATTCAGTTGTACCCAATGACAATTGAACTCTATTTTCGTCGTGATTTAAGTCGATCTCGAGCCATTATTTTTTGAAAAACTGTGAGTGTTTTGAAGAGTTGCTTATTTTTTATAAAATAATAAAAATAAAGTCAATCTTTGAAAAAACAAATGAAAAATCGATTTCGATGTGAAAACATGTAGTAACTATTTTTAAAAACAAACATCACTTATTTACACATTCTTTCGTTATTACTGTTATCGTACCGTGTTAAGCGGTACTGTAGATAGAAGATAGAAATAGACTTCCCACAGCCCGCGCTCAAACATAAGTGTTGACGCTAAATTTTTACTCACTTCATTATAAATTATAGTTAATTTATA
>DWJS01000842.1:0-10109 GCA_018248975.1 Codatractus imalena | reverse complement strand
CCTCGTTTAACTTTCTGTACGCCTAGTACTCAAAACTCAAACTTCGATGAATAGTTTTGCATCTGCGCCATTCCATTATTGCAGCGCTCGAGCATTAATTATTATATTAATTCGAGTCTTATTCCATTTCGAGTGCATTCGAGTGCCACATCCCCTTAACGGTTGCATTATATTTATTTCGTGAAATCGGTTTTCTTTTTAAATATAGCAAGCACGAAGGTGTGTTAGGTAATATTTGACACAGTCAAACTTAAGATGGAAAAGAGACACAAAAAAAATAATTTGTTAATGGCAAATGTGTTAAAAAGAATTAAATTAAATTTTTAAAACTGAATCGAATAAAAATATCGACAATTACAAAATCAACTTTAAACAAAAAATACAAAAACGATATCTCAAGGTGTTAGAATGGATCGTGGTGCGAACAAGCGCTATGTTAAAAAAACGTTTGCCAAAATAAATGATTATACAGACGATGGGCATGGGTGGTCAGAAGCAGCTCCAGCTCTACATACTTCATTATATTAATATATTCTATAGATAAGGTGTGTTATGAAAATTTACTTTGACTCTTTTTCTCCATAACGAAACACCTTGAGAAGTGACGGTCGATTTGCCGTCTCTCTGGATTTAGCCGCTCGTGTGCAGTGCACACCTTGCCCTACAGCAACATTTTGGCTTTCTACAAGCGCGGAGTTTTCTGCTAACCATCACTATGAACGGATACTTACGACAGGCGACCAGCCTGAGCCGGAGTTGTGCACTTGTTCCCCCAACACGCCCATCACCCGCGGCTGGCTCGGCCCGCATATATCTGCGTCCAATATTCCCACCTGGAAGTAACGATGCAAACTCATCAACAACAATTGTCCCCCTGCTCAGGCCAAGCTTGTTTTCAAAGACAGAAGGGACCAAGTCATAGTCCATCATGATGGCCAAGTGCGGATTGATAAACACCACATACTTTGGATTTTTTTGCAGATATCGAAAACAATTATAAGTCCTCACGATGTTTTCCTTTACCGATAATCAAATGATTATTTCTATACTAACCACTATTATGGTTATTTATTTCACATAATTTTGAAAAGTCAGTGGTACCTGTCTGGAATTTCGAACTCGGACGTGAGTAAACCAAACAGCACAAAACAAATATATTAAGCAAGTAGACATATTATGATTGAAACAGGATTTTTAGCCGAATCGAATTTTCGGCCATGGTTTTACTTTCGGCCGATATCGAATCAATCAATCATATTCAAATTTGTTTGTATACAAAAACCTAGTGTATTTTTACACGTCTACTACATGTAGCTATATGCACAACCGAGCGGCATTTAGCGATAAGAATTACATATCGATTTCGTCAATCGGCGACCTTTGCTGATCATGAGCCCAATACCTAACCCGAAATTAACCGAACGGTATGCGACAATGTACGAACATGCACATTTCTACATTTAGATTCGGCCGACTACTGGTCGAAACTGTTTACGAAACTAGATTTTTCGGCCGAAATTGGCCGAAACTCTTCTTTCGGTATCCAATGATTATAACGACAACCAGGAACGCCGTGAACTCACAAAGCGGAAGTAAGCAGGTACTTATCATGGAGTGCATACATAATATGACAAGAAAGGCTTTCGTGGCTGACCTATATCGACAGGATGGCGAGCCGGCGAGGCTGTACCAAGCAGTACCACCGCGGCCGCCACGCGAGGTTGCAAAAACTTCGCCGCGACGTCTGAATCGATACACGGGCTCTGTGCAAGTTTACTTAAACTGAAGAAACATGGAATTCGGAAACTCGTACGAACGACGCTCCAGATACAACCGGGTAAATCACTGAACCAATATATCACAAACTAAGTTTAACAATTAATCATCATATAAATGAAAAGCCTAGCATAATTTGCAAAAAGGTGCCATTTTCGAAATTCGTATTTTAAGCTCAGTTTAGTTTTATGTTGGCGGAATTTTTATGTGTGCAGACAGTAAGATTAGTAATCTTGGGAATTAGATACTGGACCGATTCGGACGGATTTGTATGCAAAGATAGGGAATTATACAGGGACAGTAATATAGACTACCTACACTTTATTCCGAAAATATTTAAACACACATAAAGCCACGCGGGAAATCTTGTTTATTAAACAAAGGAAAAAAATATCTAATAGTAATACGTGTATATGAATCTATATATTTTGTAAATCACCACTAGGTATGGTTAAACATCGGAAACATTGTACAATACGAAGGACGAAAACCCCAAGTTTCATTTATCTCCGTAGAAGCCAGATAAAAATCTGACAGGGTTTCACTTGATTGACTGTTAAACAAAATTGTCTTATAACTATTTATTTATATGGTTATGTTTCGCGGGTTCTGCAGTATTATCAACAGTTATATACAAGTTAAAAAGCTTAAAGATAAGATATTTATGAAAGCGGTAAGCCTTATGCCCCCTAAATCTTTACAAATAAAGATAAACATATGGTCGTCCTCGTCAAAATTGCTTACTTTTCTAAGAATCGCCTTGAAAATTGGTATATATATTCAAGACCGATTAATATTATTGTGCTGTAAAATTGTAGCTTACATAATATACATATATGGGCGGCGCGCCTCGGATCTCTATCGTGGTATCCAAAATCTCAAAAAATATTCATAACTAAAACCTAAACAATACTAAAGGTCTATGCGGCCCCTTTTTAGGGCATGATTAAAAGAAATATGTATTTCGTAATGGAGACCTTTTTGTCTACCAATCGACTAACGCATCAGGCCTCATATCGGGGACTTGTACAGCCGTAACATAACTTTGTCACATATCATAGTACATACTCATTTACTCTAAAAATACATTCATTTATAAGACAGTGAGTAATTTATAGGGTCCCTCATTAAGTTTATTCACCTCTGACATGTTGGTATAATTATGTTCAAAGGATAGCCATGGTCGCATTTTCACTCAAAATCAATTTTCTTGTCACACCTCTTAAGATGAACTACTTCTAATGTTGTTATATTTATGACAAATGAAAGTGTTCTTCAAGGAAAAATAATTTGAACAATGTATATTCTGAATTGACATGAATCCGAATGAAGCGAGTCAAACTTCCGATACAAACATATTATATCAAAATATATGTACTCACATTGATGTCAGGATTCTTTGCAGCCAGTCCGTGGGCGATGAGAGAAGTGAGTGTACTTTTCCCTACACCCCCCTTCCCAGAAAGTATCAGGATCTTATGCTTCACATTTGCAAGCTTGTTCCTTATTAATTCTATCGCTGGATCCGGCTGCGATGCTGCTCCTTTTAATATACAAAATTTGTAATTATTACCATCAGGGAATTCTAAGAGTGTCTTTATATACAAAGATATTTGTTATAATAATTTCAAATAACAACAATATATTTTAAATTAATACCCACAGCAACAATATCTGTTACTTAACAAAATGTTATTTCAAAGTGCCCTTTTCTACACTTGTAGCAACACATTAGGATTATCTGCATCCTGGAGGCCATTGGCACATACAAAGACAACATATATTTGTCTAGATATAATAAATATGTAAATATTTGTCTGGAGGCTAATTGAACCTGAATACCCTCTGAGTCAGACCAGTATGTTGCAATTACAATGATGTAAATTGTTATTAAATCAGTATATGTTTGTTATTAATCTGTAAGAATGTGTGCACTGATAACATAAAAAATATGATACTGTTAATTATTTTCTATTGTACATGATTTATTACAAGATGTATAAAGATAAGGACAACTATTGTGATGAATTCAATAACAAATAGAGTTAACGGCCAATATAGTCCTCCAATTGATGGACATTCACATTGAATGTTGAATGAAAAGGAATTTAATAACAACAAGAGATGTAAGCACCGGTTGGCCTTCATGATAATTACACTCCACGGTGAAGCTAAAATGACATTTACATTTGTATAAACAATGAACAGAAAGTTGTTTTTCATACACAGAGCAGAGATTATTTCTTTATATTTGTTTTTGCATTGAATCTGAAATCAGTCTCCAGGACCAAAAGATGATGCGTGAAGCGGTTTTAGAGAGTCTGGACCAACGCAGACTCGTCCTCATTATATTACTTATTGTCCATTAATCCTAATATTATTTGTAGTAGTCCGGAGATAAGATTATATGAATGTCGGAATAGCTGGTCAACATGTTGCTATCTACACTTTTTGATCTCATACTTGGAACAGTCAGATACAGGTAGACAGAATTTATAAAACTATTCTATCGAACCATATGAAGTGTTCGCTTATACTATGCATACTATAGCCGTACTAAGAGTCTGTTGTAGATAGCCAAGAGCACATTTAGGGGTGATAAAAACATTTGAGATAATGTATGCTGATTTATTTAAATCTTTGTATTCGTTGCCCCTTGTCACAGTAATGGCAATTTACCTGTAGAACAAATATTCTGGTTCGGGCAACCTGCACAAGCGGACGCCTTCCCAGCGTCCTCGCTCTGGGTGCCAGGGCAATCTGGAATAGCAAAGATAATGAACAACAATTTTCTATCATAATCTGATGAAACATATTATTGGCATTTCAAATTACTTACGATTTGGCGCGTTATCCGGTATACTGCTCATGTTTATTATAACTTATAGTAAAGATACACTTTCACTTAACAATATGAGACAATGGTAACTAGATATTTATAATAACTTTATTTAAAACATGATTGTCAAACTTCAACAATACTCGACAACAGTAAGTTAGTGAATGAACGATACTTCCAAAGTTTCCAAGTACATTATAGTCAGTGGATATTGAGAAACTAATATTAAACAGATAATAATATTGACACTACTGACAGCGGTCGGTAACAGCGCCCTCGTATTGTATTTTAATGTGTAACAGCTGTCACACAAATAACATTCCACAGATCACTTAGGGACTACAAAGTTATAGATACTCAATTATTCAATTAAATGATAAAACTATTCATGATATTTTCAAGTTGCATAGAAAATACTCTAAAACTCTTCTTAGCTTAGTATTGAATTATAAAATCTTCATTATTGAACAAAATTATTGAACATAAAATGGCTCTGGAATACATAGAAGAATTTTTTTTTTGATTAATTACAATTGTAATTTATAAATTGTATATAGACAACATATTGAGGTTGTCAATTATTGACACGAAATTTGAATTTCAAAATCCCTTATAGATGGTTTAATTATCCTTTTTCAACTTATCTAAATTTTCCTGCATAAATATCCTTTTTTTCTTATCAAAATGGCTAAGGAAGTATCGATGTGTACTGTAAGTAAAAATGCTTCAAAGGCTATTTAAACGTTTAACGATTTGATGCGTTGTGGGTAATTGAATTCTTTTTATTTTAGCAACTGCAACAATGGAGTCCTGTAAAGGATACGGCAGGAGCGCCGACTGTGCCACCGCAAGTGGGTTACTGTTTCCATTCGCCCAAAAAGCACCCCTGGAGACCTATTATGGGCTACGAGGAGATAGAAGTAACACCCATGTAAGACATATCACATTAAGATGTCACAACATTATGCAACATTATATGGCTTCTTTTTATACAAAATTATTATAATTAACTCTTATAATACCAATGACCTATTTTAGGTATTTCATTTTTAATCAAACGAGTCTGGGTTTTTTGGCAAATAACTTAATTAGGATTATGTAACAGAAGGTACTCGTAAAGGTTCAAAAATATAAAAAAATCTAAGAAAGAAAGTTTAAACAGGTCGTAGACGAACACTATGTACAAAACAGGTCGTAGACCAACACTATGTACAAAACCTATTAGAAAGTACATGATTCTATGGACCATGGGAACGTGTGGTTTGGAATAGCTCCAGCACCTCATAGGTACTCCATTATTTTAAGTTATTAAATTTCTTTATATATTTCATGGAAATTATATACGATATTCAGTCTCTTTCGCCGCTTTTGCCTAGCGAAACACCTTGCAAAGTGGTGGTAGATTATTGACGTTCAAAAATAATTATTTACAATATCTACTTACTTTGAAAAAGATATTTCGATTTAATTTCAAAACAAGCTTTGTGAGTGAGACATTTATGCTCCGATATATAGGATGTTATTTATTATTAAAAACTCGTGTGATCACAACGCCAGGCCGTCTCAGCCGATAACGAACACGATGGTGGACCCGTGCTACACGCCGGCGGGCATGGCGGCGGAGCCCCTGCGCTTCCCCAACCTGGTGACGGGCTTCGACCGCAGCCCCGAGCACGCCGCGCGCGCCGCGCTCTACACGCGCTACACGCAGTACGAGTGGAATCAGAACAGCATCAAGAACTACAACGAGTCTGACGCCAAGAGGAACTTCTCGGAGCGGGTGCGCAATGACATCATGCGGCTGTTGAGGTGAGTTTCGTTTATTTATTTCACTATTATATGAGTAAGTATCAGCATCATCATCCACCTGTCTTTGTCTGTTAGACACGGGTCTTTTTTCAGGGTGAAAAGTCCTCAGGCCATAGTCCACCACGCTGGTATAGTGCGGTTTGGTGGACATAACTAAGTACCTACTTATGGGACAATAATGGATTGTATATTCATACTGATACTGTGATCACAAAATAAATTTTTAATTAGACAATTTATGGAAATATTCTTTTTTAGAGAAACAGACGAAATCGGCACACAGGGTCAGCGGGACTCCGGTAGACGAATCGGAGAACGAATCACAGATACAACGTTTTGGCGGAATGAGGCAAGTTACGTTGCTGAAATGTATTGCAATATTTTTTAAGTTCAGTATATATTATTTTGTTTTGTGTCTTGATGATTTTGATTGGCTCTGACACACACGGTACTTAAAGAAATCATAATATTTTTACATCTTAGCCTTACATTGAATTTATTTTTGACCTAGAAACTTGCACGATGTCTGTTTGGTTTAAGTGAATAATATTAAGCAATCATTTCGGAATTAGCAATAAATATATTTGTATCGTTTTACACGTAAATGTTCACCCATCATACATTTGGCTCTATTTTTAAATTATCAAGTATATGTCTTGCATCAAGAGTATATTAGATAACCCTGTCTCCGATGCAGGTGTCGATAGAGATGGAGCGGCTGGTGGCGACGTGCGAGAAGCTGAACGACACGCGGCGGCAGCTGGAGCGCGCCGTGGCCGGCATCGAGGGCCCGCTGCACATCGTGCAGGAGTGCCTCTACCACCGCGAGAAGAGACAGGGTACGTGTGTTCACACACACACGTCGGACCCAAGACATACACGACATTTTCAAATCGTAATCGCGCGATAAAACATACGGGGAGTACTGTTGAAGGGAACTTGATAAAATGATGAGCCCTTTAATAAATTAAGTGACGGAAAGAAAATATTCGAGACATTTGTGTTATAGTTGAACTATTAATGCAGCGTCCCGATGATCGTTAGTTCCTAGTTAGCCAGTTACTCGAAATACAATTTCGATTTATGTAATGGACATTCATTAAATTGTTTGTTTACAGGGGTGGAACAGGTACACGACGCAGTGGAACAGTCACTCCTAAAGGAAGTTGCAATTTTACGCCAATGTCAGGATAAATTCAGAAATATGTTGGAAAAGGTTTGTGGCGTGATCAGTATATTAAATTCAGGAATTTATCAAAATTTATTATTGGGGTACTTATTGCTTCGGTGCAAGTTAATAAGTAAAACATGGATAAACAAATTTTAGGTTAGATAAGATAATGTACGATCTACAAAGTTACGACCGCGCCCAACGTAGCTTACGTTGGGCGCGGTCGATAGTTGGATGGATGACCGCGAGTGGCTAAATTTCATGCTCACTTCCTTGCTTCGGAGGGAACGTTAAGCTGTCGGTCCCGGTTATTATCACAGGATAACAGTCGTCAAATCTTGTCGGAGGCCTTATGGACGGTTTGAATCATCCGACACGAGTTTGCCACTAACCATCTCACTAATCCGCATCGGAGCAGCGTAGTGGAGTATGTTCCAGGCTTTGCTCGAGTTGTGGGAAGAGCCACACTCGTAGCCAGCAGTGGCAAATAAAAAGGGTTGCAAGCAAGATAGTATTGTCGTGGCAACTTCTTCACATGTACGTGTGACGATAACAGGTCCGGCAGCAGTCGAAGAACTGTCGCGCCACGCAGCACGAGCTGGAGACGGACATGCGCAACAAGGAGTACGCGCTCGGCATCGACTCCATGTGCCACCAGCTCAACAACTACTCTAAGGTACAACAACACACCAACTCAACAACACGCTGAAGACCCATCAAATGAGTTGTGCTTTTCTTTTTCTTTATGAGCCTTTTCTACATTATATTCTAAATAAGTAAGTAATCAATGAAATATTTAATGCATGGCTTGGGTATTCCAAATTATCTTATCTGATATATGATATTAATGATTGATGCTGATTTAGGTAATCATAGATGTATTAATACTCTTGAAGCTAACCTAGTGGTTTGAATTTCGACCTGTTACGCTGGACATCTGGGATTCATATCCGTGATATCCCCGGCAATGGAAATTTATTATCATCTGTTTTAACAGTGAAGTGCATATTGTTGTAGATCATGAGATAACTTATATGCCGGAAACTTATAAAAAAATATGGTTTGATGATGAGTAAACACTCGAAGAAAAAACGTAAGATAAAACCAAATTAAAACGGTAGTAATTAGGTTGAGATACCTCGAACAGTACTTGTCGGTATAAGGTAACAGCGTCGTTTATAAGGGCATGGACTGGACACGATTTCTTCTTTACATGGGCACTTGTATTGGGGGAAAACCGGCCCGGGCTCGTATTTAAACGTAACGTTCAGCAGAGGAGATAGGGTCGTGAAATATCGTGTCGCGTGTGGGCAGGGGCTGCAGTTCTACGCGGGTATCGAGCGCTACGACCCGACGGTGTGCGACGCGGCGCGCTGGGCGGCCGCCAGCGCCGCCACGCTGCAGCGCTCGCAGTCCGAGCGCGCCAAGGCCGTGCAGATGCTCTCCGGTACGCCCGCGGCCCCTCGGCCCGACCGAACGTTATTTATTAATACTGTAGTAGAACTTTTCCTGGCTCCACTCCGGAGGCATCACCGCCACACATATTTTTACCTTATTAGTTTTTTTTTGTTCACTCGCCCCGTTCACATGCCTAAAAGCCTGCTTGTACATTAACGTGACGTGAATGATCGTCCTCTCCATCAACATAAACAGTTAACTTCTAGTTCTTTCCCTTGAAACGACGAACCATCTGAAGCAATTATAACAAGTATTGAAAATAGACTTTGTCTTCGAATTTTTTCTTAGATGCGGATAACTTGATCAACGTGTCCGCGACGGAGATCTGGGACCAGTGGAGCAACACTAACAGCGCCTTCACGCGCCGCATCGCCGAGACCATCGAGATCAAGAACAAGCTGCAGCTGCACTTGCACAAGGTACATCTACTTATTGTCTGCACTATACGTGCAGCAAATCCCGCACATCTAGCCATCTCCCCTTTGTAGGCAACATCTGAACATCTCCTTTATTAGATAAGTTTTGTCGTGGGTGTTGCTTGTCGTGCAGATTAATGATTTCGTAATTTGAAGTTATTGTCCATCTTCAGGATTCATTCATTGTTCAATTGCCTATGATAATTATAGAAAGATTGGTTTGTTTCTAGGCATTAATTAACGTGTAGTACCGAATAAAATTGTGTCATGGTATATTAATTATTTCATAATTAGGGAAGTAATTGTTGTGCAATGTATCTTAAGGTTTATTTATCAGGGAAAGTTTTTTTTTAAATAGAAGCACTCCATTATTACTATGAGTGGCCAACCTAATGAATATTCGAACTGAATGGATCGGAGTGATGCTTGAGATCGACCATAGAAGCGTTGTTATGAACGAAAGTGTGGGAACTAAGTTGGAATAGCTCATACGAGTGTCTATAGCTTTTCATAATTTTCAAAGTGCATCATAGTAGCGCTTTAAATTGAAGTCATTAGGTAGAATTAAGTAAGTCGCCGGAGTCGAAAAGGGTGGTAGTGGTATCACCGGAGACAAACCACGAACTACGACTATCACATT
>DWJS01000841.1:0-10113 GCA_018248975.1 Codatractus imalena | reverse complement strand
TCAGTACCAATACAAGTATAAGTACATCATTGATAATTATAAGTACAACATTGATAAGTATAATAATGAATGAATATGTAGAAGAGTCAGAAACTGTACAAAGACATTAGGAAAAGGACTTGCAATTTTGACCGTTTCAGGAACGAATAACTCGAATAGATCGAGCTCACAATTTCTAGACAAGACGTGAACATAAACAAAATATAATCCTTATACGTTTATTATGTTTAGATACTAGTTACAATTAGTTCTTGGGGTCGCTAGTAATTGTGAGCTCAGTCGTACAGCACGTTTATTATCTTAATTGACAATATTCACAATATAATATTACGGATTATTCTGCTTATTCGTGCATACAATGCTCATTTCTACTTATCACAATATTATTGCTTTTCGGAAAACACACACCTACATTCTCAAACACATATCACATTTCGATTAAATACTTGAGATAAAAAAGTTTTATAAAGTTGTGTTAAAAAACAAAAAAAGAACAAAAAAAAAATAGAAGACGTTACAGTGAGCTTGCCCGTCAGTCTTGTCTTCGCGAAGTGATAACATTACACTTTCAATGAGATTCGTAAAGATGAAGCCAATATTTCAGCATAAATTATAGAAAACAAAACAACTGAATTGGTACCCTGACTGCTTAACAACTGCAGACGTATCGTAAAATAAAAAAAAATCACAAACACATGCTTGTTAGAGCGTAAGCACACACAACACAACCGGTTTGTTAGTAGCTAAATATCGATATACATTGTTCATCAACTCTTAATACCAATATATCATAAATTAATCTAAACAATAATAAATAAACCAATTGGAAGAACGAGGAGTGTAGCTGCATGTAACGGCCATCGGCCTTCATGACGTGATGACATAAGCTGTCGATATTAAGTGACGACCCGACATAAAGTGCACGAGATTTAACGAATGAAAACACACGCAATACAAATTTGAACGTCAACTAGATAAAACTAAGGGAACATAAAAATAACACACCTAAGACAAAATGTACAAGAGTAATGAATAAAAATAATACTGTATCACTACTGCAAGCAGCAATGTTAGTGGAAAGTGAAAACTATATTAACACGAAATAATATAACCGTACGCTCGCCCCGCCCACGGTCGTGCGAAATATACGGTCGCCAATAAGATCCACAACACATTAATACGACCTTGATGCTCGTATCTGACCGTCGGATATCGTTGATAAGTAAGTTTTTCCTTAGTTTTGCACGGTCTAACACGACCAAAGTGACCGTGTTCTGTGGTCTTCCCGGCAACTGTGTATTTGGCACTTGTTTACTCAGCAGAAATCTATGACCTATATAACAAGAAATTTGAAGGGCTAACAAAAAAAAAAGATCGAATATTTTCGATTTTTCGCCCAAAACCTATTTACTTGTTAACTCTTGACACTGTTTAATTTTAACCAATTGACATTGATGGCTTTAAATTTGTTAAAAATTGACTTTTTGCTTACAAAACGACATATTTATATTCGAAATTGACAAATTTAGTTTGAATATCATTACAGTAGAGAGCTAAAAACTAGAGTATATTAGAGAGCACAATTTGAGAGTAAACATTTTAGCACTAAAATAAAGGTCATGTGAGACTTTATTGTCAAGGCGAAATGTTATCACACCCCAATACAAAAGCGATGTTAAAGATTACATATTACTATATCGACAACTACAGAGATTCCAATAATGAGTAAATAATCTCAAATTTTAAAGCTTTTGAAATACAAAACAATTAAGCAAACTATATAAGTATTCGTTATACAGTGGAATATCGGTAGATTTAAATGTTCAGAATAAACGAAATTATTGCATTTATCAGCAAAAGATACGCAGGTTCACAGAACGCAACGAAATGGTAGGTAGTAGGTAAGCATGGTCTAGTAAGTAATTATCACAATGTCTCAAAGACTGATCTATTTTACTGGCCCGTGGGGATTCAATAATAAATAAATTATCACTAAATTAAGTAGAGACGTTAAGTAAAGGACGGGAATCATAGAGTTAATTTAAATATATGATTGGCAATAACAAAACAGCCCAGTTCAAATTAGAACAATGTAAATGCCTTTTGTTTTAACACGAGTATGTACAAAAACTGACCACAATGAGGTGAATTCTGTTAAAAAAAAATACAAATTTACTCAAAATAATGCCACGACGATTTGGTTCAGAGTTGTATTTGGATGTCGTTCATCCAAAATGCGTAAACGTACCAGTTGGAGTAGAATATGCCTTCCTAAAGTACGATATCTACGCTATGTATTAAACTAAATAATACCAAAAATATAAATGATATTAATATGCATTAATTATATATACGTTGATCGGAGATGTGCAATTTTATTAAAAATGACAATGTGAATATAGTTTTTTTTTAGATATTATTACTCGATTACATCATACACCGCTAATTTACACTTCATACAAAAGCAAGTGCAAAAAAATCATAACAGACTTTAATTTGTCATTATTGCTTTAAAATATACTGTTATCTTAAAATCACTAAAATACTTGACAAAAATGAAAAAAAAAAATACTTACATTTTAAATACTGACCGAAATGGGAAATAAATTAAATCACTATAATTTTACGAATTTAACTTTAACTGCTAAGAAAATAATAAAATTTACAATATCTTAAAACTGACCTAAACCTAAATGAATACTTGTTTCCTTCTATAGGGTAACCGTAAATATAATTTCTTCAGTATCGAGAGAGCATTTTAAGGCAAGGCAGCGAAGGCTCGTACCCGTGTCGCTGGCAACACAGTACGGGCGTCCACTTCTAGATCATATTCGCTTGGCAGCAACGCCACGATCTGGCAACACTTGTTTGACCAATTCTTATATAAAAAAAACGTAGTACATACTAAAATAATACGTACGCACTATCATACTCCAGATCCCACTTGCACACAACCGTGCGGGTATCGATTGTCTCATGTATCACAACGTCGAGACACACATACGCAGGCATTCTCCCGCCCAATGTTCTTGCTAACGTATTGCTCCGAGGCAATAACAATCAACGAGTAGTTCTCACTGCGTTTATCCGTCGATTCGATTTAAATAACAAATAATGCCCTGCTTACAAAGTAATACCCTTTAATAGTAATACCAATACGTTACAGTATTGTTACCGTACAGATTATAAACATTATACCTACCGTCATTAACGTGAACTTGAATCTTAATAGACTGATACCTAATTTCCTTTACATTATCTCATATTTTGAGTACATTATATCTATAAAAATAATTAGATTTTAATTATTGCTTTCATTGGATTACGAATGCTGATTTTATTCAGACTTCTTTGTATACAGTTCAGAGGAAATCCTTTCTACTGTCTTTAGACACTGGCCTTATTATCACTAATATTGTTAATTACAAATGGAATACCACTTGCGACATAGAAAAACAATTTGCGTGTACAATTGTAGACGTGAGTTTCAAAATATAAAAAAAAAACAATCAGATCCACTAAGAGTCCAATACATACATACACGAGCACATAATACTTATTTTTTCGCTTCTGTCCGTTATTCGTACACAGAATAGTTGCGACGATTCCATAAGAGTATTTGCGATAGCTGTATATAGTTTTTTTAGAGAGCATTAAAACAGTTGACAATCTTTTAAAATCCTCGCAAAGATTCTGGTAGGACAAATAGATTGTATACCGATTTCGACCTGACTACATTCTCGATTTTTATAAAGGTCACTCACATATTTACAAAGGTTCACTACATAATAACAAAAGGTAAAGATAACTTTTAGTGTTGAAAATTAAGTAAATAGTTTTAAAAAGTCTTCAACATCGGGTAGGACTATAACATTACTTTAGATTAATATGCTTATAACAACATGAAAGGCGTGGAAGACAAGAGTAACCCTAAAAAGTATCCTAGAGAGTATTAAGTAAGTTATAACAAATCATATGTGGATCTGTGGATTATTCCGGATGTTATTGGACAAACTGAAAGGTAGGTAAGTTGTTTTATGACACAAATAAACATATGTGAGTGACCGGTGTGAAGCGAACGTTACGAGGATGCTTTAACAGATGTAAAGTCACCTGTCGGTATAGACATGTCGGTGTAGACATGTCAGCGTTCGAACATGTCGGCGATGGTGTCAGCACATGGGCATGTCGGCGATGGTGTCGGCATACGGCGACGCGGCGGTCAGTGAGTCTCCTCTGCGGCCACGTGGCCCGCCACCAGGTTGAGCGGCGCCTCGTCGTACTCGGGGACGCTGCGGCCCACCTGCGATAAATATTATGGGAATTAATTAAATATTTGTTACAATCAATTTAATAGAATAACTGATATATTCAGTATTCCTAGAAGATTGCTGAATATTGTAGTTTTTAAGGGAAATATTGATTGAATGTAGTAAACTTTTAAAATTGCAACAAATTTAATTAAATGCAAGCGGTTCACTGACATAATCCCTTACCACAATTCGCTGGAATGTATGACAGTTAATCGAGTTTTTTACTAATGTTTAAATTCAATAAGTTCTCATATTTTATAAGTGAATGTCAAATTCTTTATGAGATTAACGTTTTCAAATCTAAATCTTGCCAGCCTTATACCGGTGGTAGAGTTGTATTATTATCTTGATGAGAACTGGCGACTTTGGCATAATGTGTCATTCGCAGGGGCGTATATATTGAAAAGCCTTTTTAAAAAAGAACTGTATCTAAAATACACGATTATAAATACTTTAATTAAAATACACGATTAAAATACAAGATCCTTGGCAACCGTTACGGGATGAGAGTAAGAGTAGACTAACTGAAATTTAATGGACGAGCGTGAGGCGTCATCGAGCAGGGTGCCGCCACTGTTGTTTACTATGAGGTAGTCAGCAGGGCTGGGTACACTCCAGGGTAGTAACAGTTCGAATCGAATCGAGTCGAATCGAATATTAATATTTGATCTGATATGTATCTTCATTACGTATAGTACAAAATAGTAGCAGTATACAGTAGTATACTATTGTGTATAATATTGTACGGTCGGGCGTGGTACCTGTGCGCGGTGCGGGCGTTGCGGGTGGGAGGCGTGCGGCGCGTGCGGGCGCGGCGGGTGCGCGTGCAGCGCGGCGAGCAGGTGCGGCTGCAGCGTGCGGCGCAGCGCGGCCAGCACCGCCTCCTCCGCGCCGTCCGCGCCGCCCGCGCCCGCCTCCGCCGCCTCGCCCGCCTCCGCGCCGCCGCCGCCGCCGCCTCCGCTGCCGCCGCAACCCCCGCTTCCGCTCCGTCGAGACTCTACACAAACGAGATATTGTCTTACATTAATGCTCAATAACACAGTACCTAAATATAAGCATACGCTAGCTAAGGTATGGCATTGTGTTTTAAATGTATTATATTGTAGTGCCTTCAATCTACTACTGAATATTGTAGTAGATTTTAAGACAATAATATAAGCTATATATCATCTACACACGTAAAGTAAAAATATGTAAAAATAAAAAATAATCGACGGGTAATGTGGACAGAATCGCAAACGATTTGTCATCCCAATGACAAAATGTTGATAAATCTGTAGGCCTTAACTTAACACAGATCCAACTAATATTATTGCCATATTTATAAATTATGTTATAATATGTAAATATATTAAGAACTCTATATATTATATCAATTCGGAATCACATATGAAATAAAAACATACATGCTTATATGAATTAAAAAATAAACGAAAAAACCTATATAAAAAGACTTTTTGTTTGCCTTTGAAACAATAGTTGTAAGTGTTATATATTTGAGAACATAACAAATATTTAAATACCGCTTAACAATAATAGAAGTGAACAATCAAATTGTATATGATTTTACAGTATCGTTATCGAACTGTGTGCGCAAGTGGAAAACTTCATACAACAGATAGTTTGATCATGTAATAATCATAAGGAATGTATGATTGCAAGTATTGTGTGATTCAATGTTATGATTCACGTTGAAAAGTCATTTATCATTGTTAATGAGTACAACTGCTTAGTTACAATGTGAGCATATCAATGTTTCTATAACAACAAGAATAGTAAATCACAAATAATTATGTCAAATTGTATACACGTGTGAGAAAATTATAATAATATATAATTCTAACTGTGCCGTGTAGTTTCATCCGCGTGTCAAAACTTTGTTTAAAGCAATTTCTCCGTTATATGTAACGTTAAAAAATCTATTTTCATTGACCTCTTACGTATATGATAGCGTATACTACGGAGGAGTAAACACATTTTCTCCACTTAAGCCATTTAGTTATTTTTCTCTGTCTGTCTCTGTTGATTGTCTGTCTGTGAAGAAACCTTGAAAGGCAATGTCCTACACAGCGCGTAAGAATATAAAGCGAAGCCGTAGTTCCGAGAAATACAGGGTGTTTTTGTGGGTAGGAAACCGACTTACTACTGAATCATGCAAAAGTTTATTTAGTGACGGATTAAGTAACGTTAAAAAACTGGATACTTAATGCCACATCCCCTCTATCACCCCTAAGGATTTGTGTTCATGACGTAATTACTTAGGTATAAAAACGATAGGTTAGAATACATTGCCCATGTAGCTCGGGACCACTCCGCTCCCCTACTTGTCGTAAGAGGCGACTAAAATAGGGACTTTCTGGGTTGCGGGCGGGGAGAATGGGAGCTAACGACGTTACATGTAGCCGTGTACGTTGTCATTTTTGGTTGATTCGGGTGGGACACTTTGTTCCTAACGGACGCCGCGCTCAGAGGACACCGGTGTGTTCCGTATGGAGATCCCAGTGATCTCCACATAGCGCTGATGTAGGGCATCGAGGGGTCGTTTTAGTGCGGTAAAAATTCCACATAACCCACATATCTCCCAAGATGTCGCGGTACCTTTTGAAGTTTTTTTCCCCCACGTTAACAAAAAAAAAGTTAGGGTACATACTGTTCCTTGCATGTATTACGCGGGTATAAAAATGGCAAGTTAGGTTACGTTCGTTCCTTGCGTGAATTACTCAGGTATAAAACCAGAAGAAGCGGGTGCGGCACTTACTGTTCCTTGCGTGTTTAGCGTCGTGTCGCGGCCGGCGGCGTCGCGTGTGTATCGTGTCGCGTCGCATCGCCGTCGGTCGCGGCACGCCGTGCAGCTTGTAGTACAGGCCGCACGCGTTGCAGACCATCTCGCCGCGCGCGTCCCGCCGCCAGATGGTCGTGGTGCGCGTGCCGCAGTTGCTGCACGACAGCTCCACGCGCGCGCCCGTGCCGCCCGCTGCGGACGCTCCGCCCCGAGCACCGCCAGCTCCCGCGTTTTCTACTGCTTCCTACATGGAACGGAAATATGCGAAATTTATATATAAAAAAATATGATATGAATTTATGAAAAAGCAGTGACAGACTAGTGGTTAAAAATTGGGCCTCTCAAACGGGAGGTCCTGTGTTCAAACCTCAGGCACGCACCTCTCATTATTCCAAAATTATGTGCGTATTACAAATTAATTATCACTTGCTTGGCAGTGAAGGAAAACATCGTGAGGAAACCTACACGCCTAAGAGTTCTTACGAAAATAAAATGTTCTCAAAGATGTGTGAAGTGTACCAATCTGCACTGGAGAGCGTAGGTGGGCTATGGCCTAAATCCATCTCACTCTGAGAGGAGACCTATGCCCACCAGTGGGACTAAAATAGTTGATGATTTATGAGCTTTATAATTTACGAAAAAATCTGTCATGTTTTTACTACAAGCGTTGTGATATTCCCTTACAAGAAAAATCTACAATATTTAAATAAAACAATTATAAGTAAATACGAATAGTACATTACTATATTAATCTTGTACTGTACCACTTTTTCAATAAGGTATATAAGTGTAATAAGCCCAACGTTATTCGTTGTTCAACAGTTTCACTGTATTCTTCCAAGCGTTTAAGATGATTCCTATATTTATACGCCTTTATACGCTATACGAATATAAATTAACCCCCATTTCGTTTTCACCTTAATAGACTCTTCCGTCATGTAAGTACGGATATTGACTAAAAACCGACAGATGGGCTGTAAAGCACATTTACATTTGCAGTGAATGCCAATTAGCCATTTGCCAATAGCAAGTATAGGCAAAGTAAACCGCGACTACAACAAAACAAACGTACATTATCAGCAGCGTTGGGCCACTGCGGCAGCGGATCGAGTGCGGGCTGCGCGCGCGCCGGACAGCTCTGCTTGCGCCGCGCCGTGCCCGCCCCGCCCGCGCCCGCTCCCCGGCTCGAGTTGGACCATTCGCCGTTCTGTAAACATTATTACATTGTTTTTAGTGCCTCAATAAGGATAAACAAAGTGAGGAACAGCGATATATTGTAAAAAAAAAGAAAGTTTTGAGCAATATAATTAATTCATATGCCTTTTATTGCATTTTTTCCATAAATCCTTTTTGTATGCCACTGCTGGCCGCAGGTCTCTTCCGACAACTAGGGAAAGTCTGGAGCATACTCCACCGTGCTACTCCAATGTGGATCGGTGGCGGGTCCTACGGGTCATGTTAGATATTTACAAACCGCCCATAAGGCCTCCAAGCATAACAACCGGGACAGGTGGCTTAACGTACCTTCGAAGCACGGAGGTGCATATGATATTAAACCGGATCGGTAGATCGGTTAAGATCAACACAAATCGTGGGGATATGCTACGTTTCTTCAGACACCGATAACAAATATTCCTTATTTAATGTAGATAAAAGTCGATAACTATGTAAATTGCGACTTCACATATAGTAATATGTTAAAGTACTCGTATATACATATATCTATATCTATCTGGGATATAGGTATTTAGTAGGGCGTAGGTATCTAGGGCAATTGTCCTATTTACCTTAGGTGTACTGTAAAAAAGTTAATGTTTCTAAACTCTACAATGTTTCTAAACACCTAATGTCCCAAAGCGTGACGTCACTATTCAAAGTGAAACATAACAGCACGAAGACATGGTAATAAAAAAAATCAACTCTTAAAAGGACAACTGAATATAAATGATGTGACACCAAAAGTAAAATGTCGATTTAATATGCAATATGCGCAACAATTCAAGGGAAAATCTTATTTACCTCGAACGGCATTAACATGACAACTCCGAAACAATAAGGAATATAACAAATTACACAGTTACGAGCAGTATTTACTTGAGAACAAGTGATGCTGCACACATTTCTCGCTTAATTGTCTCGTAGTGAAGTGCTATTAGCTATATCATCGTCAAACAACTGTTCTGTTTCAAGTGAATTATGCCTAATTGGTTTAATTTTTGGACCATTAGCTTATTACATGGCAGCACATGTTGTTTAGTTACATTGTTGCAGGTGAGCACGATTAACGTATTTTTCTTTTATTTTATTTGCCCTACAGTGTTTTAGTTGAATATCATGTGATAGTGTCAACCAAATTGACTTGGTTTAATTTAAAAATAATTACATCATTTATTACCGTTGCATGTACAGTTCAGTAACATTGTAACGAGATAAGGATAACGTACTATTGTCTAACACATTCAGTTATTAATGAATATCGTGACAGAGTAATTAAAAATATAAATTGGACATAGATTCATATTGAGTGTAAAATATGTGGTGCAATCGTGTGAAACTATAATAATACAATGACTCTGGCCATGTCCTTGAGTAAATGGTAGCAGTTAAAATAAATCAAATTAAAAACCAATTACCGAACACACCAAACGTAATATATACATACGAATATTTGTGCTCGGAAACGATATGCGCGTTCTGCGTGCACTTTTAGAATTGGCTGACGAGTTATTACCATTCTTTATTTTTTTTATCTTATTTTGGTGATATTGAACTATGTTCATAATACATGTCAAATAAAATACGTACAAGTACATATAAAAGAGTATGTTCTTAGATATGCATTAAAGAGGGGGGGAAATGTTCGATACATGCAAACTCGTATATGTTGTCCACAAATTTTCAAATATGTCCAAAAATTACAGAGGTACACGATTCATGAGCCCTTGTGTTTTATACTTCTAATATACATCAACACAAATTTAAAATAATTTGTTTTATTAGAATTTAATAATCTGGTAT
>DWJS01000840.1:0-10114 GCA_018248975.1 Codatractus imalena | reverse complement strand
GCTCGCCTAAAAAACCCGGTAAAGCTGTCAAGGCCACTATGGCCAACAGCAACTACACAATTCGGAAAAAAAAAAAAGTATTCGTCTATTTTTGTTTGCCTAAAATTGAATTTCGGAAGTTGTTCGTATCAACGTGAATTCGAAATTGTCGTTATAATATATAATACTGCATAATGTGTGCTACTTGTTTGATTCACTATTTATTTAATAGATACAATGAATTGAGTAGTAACGTACTAGCTTTCCACGTGGTTCGGCTTGCTATTAAAATCGTTTTGCACAATATAAATTCGTCTATCATCATAGTAATAATTCTCAGAGCAGGTGTCTTCTCTTAATGATGAGGGCTAAGATAATAGTTCACCACGGTGGCCAAGTACAGATTGGTATTTTAAGATTATATTTTTTTATGGAACCTTAAAAGACAACTAACCATTGAGGTTTACCTTTCCACAAGATTTTTACTATCATCGAATAAGCAAATTATTTTTACTTTATAAAACTAACACAATTATTTTCTATTTCTAAACCTGAAAGGTACCTGATTCGAATCGTGAACGAACACTATGACAAATCAAAATTTACACCACTAGGATAACACTTGTGTACTACACTGAAAAATTGTGTTAATTGCAATGAATTTCATAAGTATGTATTAAGTTCATATGTAAGTACATATATAGCTTATTTCCTGACAACAATCTAAATTAGGTCAGTAGGTTTTGTAGGTAATGTTTCATTAAATATATGTATATATTATATATATATTTGAATTATTCTAAATTTCTAAACGGTTTTCATAACCTTATCACATAGATGTGCTTATTATGAATTTTATGCATTATCATACGTATGGTAGAGTTAGTAGAGAAGATTCTTAATAATTCTTGTACTGACTGTAAGTTTCAAGTGATCTTGAGTCCAGCTTGCAACTTTTTTCAGGTAGCTAAGTTCCATCGATCCACTGCGGTTACAGTCGCGCCACTTAATGAAATAGAAATTGGCGACCTCTCGAAGACAACCTCCTAACCCTCACCCGTCCCTCTCCCTCCGGGGAGTAGCGTCCGCTCAAGTGGCGAGAGAAAGGGACAAAATATATTTATACAAAGTCAAAGACGACCTACGAGTGGGATAGCTGTATTCATTATGAATATAATGCGGTCGCGGCTGTGTCCGTGCGTCTGCACGCGGCTGCGAGTGTGTGCGTCGCCTTTCTCAACGACGGTGAATCAATATTTCATCTTTGTGATGAAGGACGATGACCAGTTTGGGGTTGAGTTGTTATCTCCTTACATAATAGCTTAATCCCTCTTAAAGCTAGATCTTCATCCGCTTTATTAAGTAACAGGTTAGCGGCGTTCGAAAGATGTAGCGATAGAATCGCTTCGGAACTCAACCGCCCAACGGTGAGTGGTAACCCAAAAAAATATACATCAGCGTTACTTCAATCGATAATGAACGTCTCGCGTTGTGGTTGGTTTGCGGTTAAATGGGCGTGGCTTGTGGTTATATTTACGACCCGCTATTGGCCGATTAGACGTTTGCGGTTAGTCATGTGGTTTCTAAGATTTTCACCCCGGGAAAAATAGATGCGGAAAATATATGCGAATGAGGGCTGTGATTGGTTGGTGGTAAATTTTGCGGTTAACCGCGAAGCGCTATTCGTTAAGATGATAATGGGCGCACACAATTGGAAGGATTTGTCATCAGTTTGTGAGCGGAGCGTTCAGTGGTCCTGCGGTTACAAGTGTCGATTCTGGTTTGCCTCCCGCCACCAATCCACTAACGTTTCGCTTTAATAATTGTTCTAATCTAAATTAAACGCGCTCGGCTCTACATTACCGTACATTTTAGCGCTACGGTATATCGCTTGTAGTTATAATTAAAAATAAACATTAAAAGTATATTAACATTTTATAAGCATATTTAGAATCATAAGTATATGAAATGTGATTGTTCTAGTTTAAAAATTACAAAGCGCGCCCTCTAACGGCAAAGCGGCGAACGACGTAGTACTATTTTTAACAAAACTCCTTCAAGTGCAAACCTTTGCTTTCTTCGCCTTCTTAGAAACTCCTTAAGAAATCGTCCCTTCTTCACCCACACATAGAAAACCGACAAACTAGAATCTGCTCGAAATTGAAAAGTCTTATGTATAAGCTTTTCTTAACACCCTTACGTTCTTTCGTTGAGTTGAGTTTCGTTTCAAAAACGTCGTTTCTGCTCCTTAAAGTACGGAACTTATAACATTCTTCTTGCAACAAGTCTACGTGGGGCTTGTACAATAATGTATAAAGAATATAAGTAACAAGACACCTTTATTCGATATTGAACTTTGTTGCGTTATACTTAAGTTAAATTTCACCTTGCATTCTGACGGTACTTGTTACAAAGACGACCAGTGATATTTTTGGCAACTTTTCCTTGCTCAACGAGGGTTCTCGTGTAAAAACAAGAAATGTACATGTGTGCAAAACAGTGGCGCTAGTGTTTTCTTAGTACCTTAAGAGTGAGATAGATGGCGTTACTGGTGCTGTGGTTTTAAAATTGACTGTGGTTTTTCGTTATAGCTGAACTCGAATTTGCCTGAAGTTGACATATTAGATATTGCATTTAGACTTAAGCTAAGAAGCTTGGAGTACTTATTAATATTTTGTTGTACATATTTTGTATAATAGTTTACACCTAATAAAGTATTTGCCGTTGATTGCAATGGTTACAATGTAGGTACAAAAAGCAGTTATTATACCTAACTGCTAGGTTCTCGTTTAAAAATGTGGTAAAGATATAATGTTATCTCGGCTCCAGATAAATATTTTTTATAAATTAAGGCAATAAAATGGTCCGTGAAATTGATAAATATAATTTGAAATCCGATTGCTACTTTAAGATGACGCTTTCTACACTCAAAGCTCCACACTAGGATTCCCTGTGTCGTGGGTGCCATGTACACACACAAAGACGATACACAAATACCCAGACCCAGAACAGAAATCTAAATTCATGACTAAGATTTCTGACCGGCCCGGGATCGATCCCGGAACCCTCTGCGTGTCAGACCGGTGTGGTAACCGCATCGCCACGCGGGCCGTTACTGTCGAGTAGGTTAGCTTTAAAAACAAAGAAAAGCTCAATGATAACGGCTTAGTTTAAGTAAGCCTTAAGTTCCTGTGACTGTTTTAGTCATTAGAAGGCACCTCGTGAATAAATATGTTTTACAAGTGTAAATTTTGTTCGTAAATAATTCGGTAACAAAATATTTAATATCGAGTGCTGAAAATTAAATATGATTATATACGTGAGTTATAATATTCATAAGACCCATATACTTGTATATGCCTTAAGCTACGAAATGTTGGAATTTTTAACATTTCGTCATAAACCTCAACTCGGGATTAAACATAATGAAGCCTCATATACTCGACAAAGCTATGCTATATTCAACAGCCTCTTAAAATACCGTTTCCGGCGGCCTTCAGATACAAAGTTTTTTCTTCCATCCGCTCCGGTCTCATAGTGTGAATGATTCGTCCCTGAAATGTTACTCAACGGGTGATTTGTTTCAAACAAACATCCACTGTTTGCTGGCAATTGATTCAATTTGTTGTACAAATCAATCATGTGGAACCATTGAACCACTATTTTTAAAGTGCTTCTGCACTGTTAGGCCGTTTTAAGGGTTCACGCCCTTATAATGTGCCCTTAAGACGTGTAATTAAGTAAGGTCAGGTACTCCGTAACCTTTTGAAGTTATTTTAGACATACTTCAAAAATATCGTCCAGAGCTATAACGATCTTACGTTTTGTTAACTTAATCTAGGGATCTTCGGTTTTTTAAACGGTTGTACCGCATGTAATTTAGAAGTTGATTTCCCCCAACAGTGTATTGTACTATTTATATTTGTATCAATAATTGTAAAAATTGATGGCGAAGTAAAAGATTTATTTATTTTAGTTTAATTTTGTTGCAGCAACAAAAGACGAATCGGAGGGCGAGAGCGAGTGTCGCGGGCGGCAGAACGGCGGCGGAGGCGGCCGCGGCAAGTTGCCGTACAACGGGTACTCGGAGGAGTGCCTCGACCGGCTCGAGCCCAACGGGAACATCCCGCACGATAAGGACTCCCATTATGGTAAGCTTACATAACACAAAAATTATTCATACGGTTACGAATTAGGTTGTGGTTAAAGGTAGAATCCACGGTGATTCGACTCCGGATCGCAACCGCCAGCAACACTTATTTTCACTTAATGGCAGCCGTTTATTACAGATGTGCTTGGGCATCAGTGGCCATTTCTCACTATACCAAATCTAAAAAAGCGAAACCAATCATAACTTACTAATCAGAAATGCATGGCTGCGCTTAAGAGATTGAATGTCCTATACATACGTACAAGAAATAAATCCTTCAGCACACCCTTAAAACTTGAACAAAACACCGCAAACACTCATATTGCTAATTTAGACGGAAATAAGTGTAGTAGGTAATTCCGTAGCAGCTGTCCGAATCCGGATAATTTGAAAACTTCACGTAGGTAGAGATCATTGTAAAAACTAAACCTTGTGAGAGCACAAGGTTTTTTTTGTTAAAACAAGTTTGAAATCTTACACTTGTGATCAGCAGCGGAAAAGTTCTTTGACTGTTTTATTACATTTCCACGTTCAACAATTGCTCTATGGTGTTATCAAATTCCGTTCACGATGTGCCGTTTTACAACACACTTGAAGAGCCCCGGGAGGAACTCTACACAGTTAGTACTTACTTGAAAAAATACAGTAAAACTCGAACAAACATACGTTTTTTATCGTAATTTAAGCTTGGAATCATTTTTCCAAAGACGCCGCGCGTACATGTAATGTGATTCGGCAGGAATCGCATAGAAACCAAATATAATTAATCCGATAGCTAATAGTAAAAACGAGTTACATTCAGTGTACATTTTGCTTTCATGACACAATTAAGTTTTACTTCTCGCAGGAAATCCACGGGAAAACGCGGCGTTGAATATTTTTAACAGTTCTCTCAATGAATCCTCGATTCCCGCGAACTAGTTCGGTTTACGGAACTCGTTACAAAGTTACTTCGCGTTTCCATTTCACCCGCGGTTCTATAAAAGGACTACATCGAACCAATCTTTTTTGTAAAGATTCACAAGCGTATATTTTGTTGAAGACTGAAAAAATAATGTACAAATGTAGTTGGAAAAATGGTGGAATTTGTATTCGGTGTATATAAAAAATTTACATGTAATGTATAAACAAGTGAATTTTTCTTGCAATCCAATTCAGGCATATGAATAAAGATTCTTAAAGATTCTAATTTATACGTACTTTGACTCTGGATCGGAGCTTAGTTTAACTTGTATATGACTAAAAAACAAAAGCAAGATACCGGTCCCACTCTAAGTGGTAACCCAGTTTAGCCAATTCCCGGCGGAAATTTAAATAATGAATTTACGAACGGTAATTTTCGGGCTATTCAAAGGGTCTTACACGTAACAATAAGCGTAACATGTACGCGGCTCGCCGTCGAGCAATAAAGGTTGAGTGCCGCTGCGCTGTTGCCTCTCAAAGGACATAATTAAGTTAATCGCTACGCCGGATACATTCATGCGCGACCACGTTTCGGTACTATGTAGCATATGTAACATACCACTGTGATGTATGTTGTTCAACGTTTACATCCATGATTTACGTGCTAGCACGCACGGTTTGCCGCGGGAGTGACGTATCAGCGGTTACATCGGCGAATCGGTGCGGCGGAGTAAGTTAAATATTCATTGTGATTTATACTTGGTGTTGCTTGATGTAATTGTATGTGTCGCGGTTCGAATCACGATGCGTTTTGTTTAGCATGCTTGTTTATGTGTCTATTTACAGATAATTCTAAACTCTACGAGATGCTTGTGTCTTAGAATTCTTGGCCTTAGAAGTCCAAACTCGGTATTGTTAAACTCAATCTTGACACTAATGTCCCAGCGTTCAGGTGTCGAATCCACGACTTTCTGATTTTTACATGGTTGTTCGTTACGTAGACAGTATTTGTGGTAAGAGAAAATCATATGTGTTATTATATGGTATGAGAAATTAGCGTTAATTTTGTAAACTTTCCGTGTAAATGATCTAAAACACATAACAAGCTATTCGGCTTCCCGGCTCTCCTGTCTGAGCTTATTACGTTTAAGCCCGCTGCGATGGAGCTAATAACATTTAGAGTCATTATCCCGAGCTCGTGCTACAGTTTTTTGTGCAACTGAGCATTAACTTCCACGGAGATCTACATTAAACCATCTGTATATGCAACCATGCACTGCATCCGATAATTAAGTTGGAACGAACGTACGGATTTTGTTTGACGTTTCTCTTCAGCTACATAAAAGTCTCATACCTTATGGGTTAGCAAAATTAAACCACCTTTGTAAGAGCACTATATCGTTCTCTTTGACTCGTATCAGTTGTACTACATTACTTCGCCTGATTATTTTATATCCCTTTTTTGTTAAAATCGTACAAATACGAGTCATACTGGCAACGAAGGGTACCGTACCACCGTTATTAAGATCGAGCAAAATACCCCGTACAAAAACATGCTTGAAGTGGCAGCCAGAACACAATATAAATACCGCCGGTAATCTTAACGTAATATACACATATAAATATAACGTAATTTTACACTTCATGTAGGTACTGGCACATCGCCGTAATAGCACAATAGATGGCGTGGATTCTTATAGATAACTTTTATTACTGTTTGAACCCTTTATATACACTGTGAAGTTTTCAAGTGCACACCTATTAAGTTTCATAAGATACGACCCTGTGATTGTGACAGACGGACAGACGGCTAGATTGTCAGCAAAATCTTTGGGTATGGAATGAATGAAACAAATGTTTGTATAGTTAATAATAATTAGTTATAAGTTGTATCGAAAACTTTTTAAGATTTGCTATTTTTATACATTTCGCCTGTAGTTTAGAAATGCTTTATATATTATCTGCTGTGATTTTAGTACATAAATATTTTACGCGGCCCGTGTTGTTGCACACAATTCACTCGTTTAACTTTGTGGCATCATAAATTTTAATACGCATCTCTCCCTGTTCGACGCGAGAATAAACCAAATAATCGTCAGCAAGTGATGCCGGCCACACCGCAGCCGGCTGACATGTCGTCCGTTCGACACGTGTAAACAAACGCGCCCATGTAAATATTTATAAATCCAATAGGAGAGCACGCTCGCCGCCTACTTCCAATTCGAACCACTTACGCGTGCTTTTTGTCAACACTTAGCAGGTGTTTGTTGCTGGAGTGAGCTCGAGAGATTTACCATTGAGACGTTACCGTATTTCGTGAGTGCAAGACAGCAATGAAGGAAACACTTGTAAGTTTAATGGGAGCGTCTTGCCAAGAGGAAAACAGTGCGCGACATTTAACTCGACAAGTTTTGTCTTCAGAACTCTTGTGGAAGCAAACACGACAAATAGTATACAGAATGCTCTTGTAGTCAGTAACACAGGTCAGTCTTCTATCAAATGAAAACTAGTTGACAGATCTGTCTAAAAATTATACATATATGTCTCATAAAGATTAAGGCGACATACTGTTTCATAGACTAGATCTAAAAGTGTGGCAACAGTGTGTATCTGAGTAAAGAAGAGACTTTGCTTAATAAAACAAACCTTATCAATGTTTACACCTTGGAAAAGATCACAAAATTTCCCCAAACGAAATTTATTAATGTTCTCGAGAATTTCAATTAATTTTCGAAAGAAATTTGTTCAAAAGAAATCTCGCTCCAAACACGATCAAATATTTCCTCTTCAGTAAATCACAGAACCTTATCCATTAAGCACACTTCATTTATATTAGGCGCGTAACTGAAAATTATGGGGAGAGCAATGGCTATCCACCCCATTATTTTTACAGAGGGAATCCCGCAGTGAACTCCAGAAGTCCTTATGCCTTGGTATTAATGTATTTCTACTTTTATCTTTGCCTTTTTGTAATGAATTTAAAAATAAAATTTAGTGTTGTATCATTCACGCATATGGCTAGACAGTACATATGTACCATATTAGCCAGCTAAAATCTATCTATAAAACTGGAAGTGATAGTAAAAACTGGCGTCGTATGTTTGGTAGGATGGAAGTGGGTTAGTAGAGAATGTTTCCGTTTGTAGTGAGATTTCAACGGCCCGGAAGGCCCCCGATAAGATAACGTGTTACATAATGATAACAACCAACGAATCTGCTTCATTGTTTGCACACTTACACTCGTATAAATTCGGAAATTCTTCAAAGCTGATTTAGTTGCCTTCATAATTAATGATATAATTGTCAACTACACCAAATACAACACGCACAACACAACATAACATACACAACACGAACCTACAGCAAATATCGATTAAATTAATACATTACGATATTATCTTGAAATAAATTTTATACATAATAAAATTTCAAATTGGAAAACACCTCCGACTATACCTAGACCATAAATAAGAGCTGATGATCTTTAAATGAATGAAATGAATAGATTTGTTTTGTATCATAACGATGCACACTCAATTAAGGTTCCTTTTAAACAAAAACAAAAAACAAAATCAAAAACAAACAATACGTTAAACCTATAACACCTCTCTTTTTGCGTCAAGAATTACAAATTACACTATTATGGGAAGAAAACAGTTTATTTTATAAAATGGAAAAGTTAAATTACTAAAAATAATTACTTTGATCTGTTGCGGCCCGCATTACTTTCGTTTACGCTTTAATGATTTTCTTTATACTTGTGTAAATACTCGTACTAGCCTCGGCTGCTTTGAAATTTTTTGAGTTATACATCACACACCGACCCTTGTCGGTAAATTAAAAATTATCCATTAGTTCTTTTTAATCAGATCTTTATTATATAAATCGTCAAATCATCTATCTTAAAGCTGGCCACCCATCTTACAGTGAGAAGGGTTTAGTTAAGACCACAGTCTACCGCGCTGAATAAGTGCAGATTGATAGATTTCACGCACTTTGGAAAACTTGGTATTTTAACGAATGAATGTTTTTACTGCATTTTCGATCAGCGATAGGTTATTAAATAATTATTTATATGATACTTAATACACAAAAGTGATTTTTAAACGTACTTATTTTAGGACGTGAATGATGAATATACTTATAAATAATGTAAATTTATAGATTTTTGATCTGGTGTTTATCAGATCTGGTGTTATCTTAGACCATTAAACATAGACTGAAGTGTAAACATTTCGATCTTGAAAATGCAAAATGTAATAAATGAATATATCGAGTAGCTTAACTATTAAGTGTAAAGAAAATGAGATAAAAAAATAATAGCGAACAAATATTAATACTAATCCACATTGCAACACTAATTACACAAATATAACGCTAATTAAACATGTATGAAGTACTTGATCTATGGTACAAAATAGCGGGTTAAGAAATGACGCAATTTAAAACAATCTAAATAAGTGTTAAAAATACCAAAACAACCTTTTTATTTTGCCTTAGTAATTAGTTAATTCGTTTTAGGTGAATTAATTAACTGAAAACAACGTTTGCAAAGAATATAAATGTAAGCCTTTCGTATAATGTCCGCCATACGTAAAACCTCCCTTAAGTAAATAAATTTCTGTACCAAGGGAAGTCTTCAAAGCACTATGAATACAAACAAGCAAAATGGGGTTGTACTTATTTATTTGTTTTTGCTCGCCCCAGCATTTGCATACGGCTTATCTGTGATATCTTATTTTCCCTTTCTTCGTAATTTAATTTATTGTTATCACGACATATACTTAATTTGTTAAATATGTATATCTGCTTAGTCTTCGGTTTAAAAATTTGTCTCTCGACGTATTTGAGTGTACATCTATTCGTTCAACTGTATCGGTGGCAACTTGATAGATGAAACATGTCTAGAAATATTAGTATGCTTTTAAATGATTTCAAAACAGAAGGAGGTTCTATGTTCGTATGTATGTTTTTGTGTGTATATTTCTATTTATCGTTTTTGGCATGATATAAGACGCTTCAAAGATTATTTTAAAAAATAATTGAAATTGGGTTCGATCCCTTTAATAAACAAAAAAACGT